>JAMLFY010000014.1:26035441-26338941 GCA_030441495.1 Dalbergia oliveri | reverse complement strand
CCATCTCCAACAGCATCAGCAACAGCAACAACAACAGCTACAGCTATATGAGCAGCAGCAAAACCAGCACTACATATACAGTGGTAGCAGCGAAGTTGGAGAGAATAGGTTTGTTCAAAGCCAGAGACCAACAAATGTTAGTGATGAGGATGGACCTGGGGCTGGGGTGTTCATAGGACATGGCGGGCGTTTCTTCCCGAGTACTTCTTCTTCTTGATTCTGTTCTGTTCTGGTCGTGCACTAATGGCAGTGCACAGAACTGAACTGAAACCCCGTAAAGTGTACCCTCCAATAGGAACACGGGTAGGAGGGTAGCTGGTTTCGCGGGCCTGATAGTGACATAAAGCAGACAATTAGGTGCTAATTGTTGACCAACCTATGTATAATATAATATTATAATACTATATACTTTATAGCCATTAGGGCACACCACCCCTTATTCAGTTCTTTATTGCTTGACAATTTTTTTCTTTTTGGGTTTTCCTTAGTCGAATCGGGTTATACTATTTCCTTTTCTGTGATTGGGTTCCTATGCTTCTAGATAGATACCTTTGTTTCCGTTGGCGTGGCGTTCGCCAAGACTTTTGTTTATTTATTTTCCCTTTTTTGGGTAATCTATCTAATTATTTTTATATATATTTTCTTTTTTTCTTTGTTAATTTTCAATATATTGTTGAGTGTTTGGGCTCTTCGGTAAAGGTATCCATAGCAGGATAAAAGTTAAATTATTTTGGATCTGACTGTCAGTGGGTTACCAGCAAGGCCATCCAAATTCCTTGTAGGCGATTGATTAACATCAAAATCAAATCACTTTTACAAAATCTTTTCCGTAAGTTGACTTGCTACCGTGTGCCACTGTTCTGGTCTCCATGTCCTTCTGTTATCTAGAAACTAGACCGTGGAGCAGCCCTTAATATTATTATTATAATAATAATAATGGTACAAATTAATATTACCACAAATAATGGCACAATGCATTCACCAAAAAATAAAAATAAAAAAATGGTACAAATGTAATGTAAGTACGGCCATAATGGGCCGGCAGGCGTCTGCCCCGGTGGGGTATAAAGAAGTTTCGATTTTCCTTCGTCAAGCTACCAACGACTAGCTAGCTCCTGGTCCTATCCACACAAATAAATAACTAAATTTATTAAATCGCATTCGGAGGCGTGGCTCATATGGCAAGTTTATCTTGCCTCTTGAAGAGCACCGGGTTCTATACCCAGCAAAACTGGGTGTGTGAAAAACCCATTCCCCGGACCAAATAATAATAATAAATTAAATTAATAGATGTTCAGATAATAGAATTAGAATTATCCCTTCCTCGTTATAATATACATGCCCTCCTTCTATTATTCATTTTCAGCTCCTTTTACCATTGACCTTCGGCGGTACTTAATCTGTTATTAAATTGGGTATGGCCACGTAAAAAGAGCTTTACCCGGTGTTAGTATCAAGTGAATGTATCTCAGGATACTTTCTGAATTTTCAACGGCAATCCTGTGAACCCTATCATGTATTTCCAGGCAACACATTTCAATAACTTGATATTTTATTATTATTGGACAGGAAGTTGAATACACTGCTTATCATGAATCACACTTACCGGAATATGGAACAAGTTTGTCAATTATTTATGATGCGAAAATGTAATATTATTTCTATGTGCGAAGTGAAAACTAATCGAGTTCAAGTGATGCACACTTCAAGTTCGAGAATAACATCCGTGAATCCAAGCCATACCAAATGGATTATCCTGATCCTCATGGATCTAACTTTCTTATGCGTCCGGAGATACCCACGCAATTCTAACAACTAAATTCATCCAAAACCAATCAAGCTTCAAATTTCTGAATTTATAATTTTGAGGACCAATTTCAGATAGATTATTATCAATAAGGTCCTCTCCCTTCGATCCACCGTTTTTGGAGCTCCATGTTGCATGGCTACAAGATGGGAAATGATTACAAACCTCCCCGAATTTTGAGATGAGAACAAGTTTTCCATGGTTCCAACTTCCAAAGTATAGTATATACTATATACTTCAAGGTGGGTGCTACTTGCAATGTGCATTATTCACCTTACAAGACTAATCGTGGCTGAAGGGGTATGTCCACTATCCCCCTATTTTCCAGTTTAATCAAATTCTAAAATATGATTAAATTCACCTCAGAAGTCGATTCTAACAGTATTCTAACCATTTTCTGACACATTGTTAGAGCATTTCATAAGTCAATTTGAATTGACTTTAGTTTACATAGAAGTCTAACTTGAATAGGTTTAAGCTTCTGATTTTAAGATCTAGTATTTTCAAAGCTGGCAACATTTTTGACATATAGCATAAAGTCAATGAAATCGACTTGGCATTTCACAACTCTGGATGACATGACATGATTTGACCTTTTTCGTTAATGGCCTTTGAAGCTTTATCCCATAATTTTAAAGCATATTTTTCGTGAAAATTTGCAATTTCAATGAAACTATTTTCGATCGACGTCATTAAAACCAAAACAAAACATATATGTAATCAACTAAAAAAGGGGAAGCGTGTAATATATAATTTATTTTATTTTATTTATGTAAAAAAAAACTATATATATTACGCCATATATAAAGGGGTATAAATATGCAGCTACCATGCACCGTTAACCTTGCAGCTTTGGTGCATTTAAGACACAGCCAGCTGACCAAAAACAAAAAAACAAACAAAAAAGCAAAAAAAGACACGGCCATACTTCAAATGCTAACTTCCAGTTAACTCATGGAATAATTCTAGTAGAACAAAGCTTAAAGTTTCATTTTAATCCCTGAAATTATATATGTATATTTCACTTTAATTTTTAAAATTTTAAAATTAATTTTTAGTCTCTAAAATTTCATTCTGGAATTTATTTTAAGTTTTTAATAAATAAAATCAACTATTAGTTTTTATTGACGTAACATATTAAGTGACATGTGATATGTCATGTTAATTTTCATGTGGAATGCTAACGTGACACTAAATTAAAATAGGTTAGAATTTTCCAAAATTTTTAAATGTGTCAAAATAGTCCTGAAATTTTTTAAAATGTGTTAAAAGTCTGAATCCAAAAATTTCTCCTATTTTATTTCAATAAAAATCTAAATGAGCAATATTTCTTAAACCTATTTATTTCTCTCTTATTTTCACAAGCCTTAAACAAAAATCTCTCACATAAAATAACAATGAGAAGAGAATATATCAACAATAATAAAGTTTTAAATAGACCTTGGTGAACTCCATTCACGCTTAATAATATGATATTTCCCTTGCATCATGTTTTTCGTATTTTAAAACTCAATTTTTTCAGAAATGTAATATAACAGCTAATAAATTAATTATATTAGCTAAGCATAGAGTATCAAATTTGGACTAATCATGTTTTTAATTGTATTTAGGATATTTAAAAATATGGGCTATTTAAATAGGGTGAAAAAATGAAAGAGAAATAAGAGAATTCAAGAATTATTGATAATTTAGATTTTATGAACCAAGAGAGAATAACTTTGGGATTCAAGACCTTTTTTGACATTTAAAAAACTTTAGGAACTATTTTGATACATTTAGAAATTTTAAAACAATAAACCTATTTAATTTGACGCTACATCAACATGCTATATTAGTAAAAAATAATAGTTGACAACATTTGTTTGATCAGGAGTTAAAGTAACATATAGGACTAAAGAATTAATTTTAAAATTTAAAGGAATAAAGTGATATATATTAACAATTTTAGAGACTAAAGAAAATTTACTCGATAAGTTTATGGTTCAGCATAGGAACGTCAAGGAAAGACAAATGAAACGACCACAAGAATAATCCCGAATGAATTTAGTATTCGGTAGCATTCATTGAATGCATTTTCTGATTATTCCAAATTATATTCAGAGGATGTGCTTCACTTCAAATAGGTATATTTTGCTTTAGAGAAACAGGTCACTTTTTACGGCAGCTAATACCTGCTCGGCGTCAATAATCATGGCTTAAGAGAATTGCCATATTAGAAAGATGTCGTACAACAATCAAATTTGCTCCCTACACCACAAAACACACTTGGGCTTCCCGAGTAACATAAGCAGCACTTGGAATCAACGTAATGCAAGTATTCTCAGCCTTCAGCTTCAAGGGGAACTCGAGTCATCATCATGGACGAAACTTGAAAGCAAACTCAATGAAAGCATGCGCAGTGAAAAGATAATAAAGATCTAGATCACAAAGTAAATAAATAAATGAAACGGAGATAGTATTTTCCTCATCTAAAATTAAGTCACTGAAAAGTTCAGGGCAAGTTTAAGTACCAAGCATATGCACAACATTTTCATGTGTACCAATAAATACCATCACTCCAAATGCAAAACTTTGTCCACACCACACCAGTAAAATGAAAGTTCCCCTCTGCAACTCCGAAGCGTGTTCCATGATTCAAGATAATACATACAATATTACAGAAATCACATGGGGCAGTTGCTATGCACATTCTGCCTAAGTCGCAACAACTTCCCTAAGTATACCTACTTTTTGTTCTTATTGTTCCCGTTATTCTGGGGATTAAGCTCATCATCGGCATAGTACTCTTCAAAATATTCTTCTTCCGTACCATCCTCATCATCATAATAATACTCGTCACTATCAACATCCTTATCATCATTGCCATTTTGTAGAAGAAAAGAGCCATCTCTTGATTGCTGACCTCTTAACCTCTCTTGAATTCGATCCCTAATTGCCGTTCCCTGATAGACATCCATAGTGACAGAAATTGTAAAAACAAAACAAATTAAGAGAGAGAGAGAGAGAGAGAGGAGATAAGAAGTTAACTAGTAGTTCACTAGCATCGAACAAATTAAATAGCTCTTTTTTGGCTTAAATTAGCTCACCATCTTGTGGCAACCTTCTTCAAACATTTCCAGAAATCCAGCAACCCAACGATCAGCATTTCCACCCATTCATTCGATGCATACCCCCGCAGTCTTCGCCACAATTTGGATCTAAATGAACAACAAAGACACAACCAGCCCAACTGATATAATTTGAAAGTATATAATATTTTTTTCATGTAAAACAATTTATGATTCTATTATCCATAAATAAATGTTGAAAGGAGAATGCTAATGTCCATGCAACTGCAGTAGCAAGTATTGCTTTAGTACGTAATAACCAAAGGTCTTGACAGTTGACACTCTATTTCCTTAAGGAAATATCTCCGTGATATATATACACACCCACATTGATATTGCTATAGAAGTGGTAAAAAGTTTGATTAGGTTCAACACTTTCAATATAATACAACAGCTCCCTCTCACCCATATCTAAATCTAAAATAACCACTATTTTTAGAAGGGTAAAATGCATTTTAACCCCTAGACTTAGGTCATATGCAATTTACACCCCAAGTTTTTAAAACATGTATCGTGACACTCTGACTTTCAACGAGTGCAAAACACCCTATTTAGTCGACATCTTTTCACTGTTAATAGTCATGTGCAAGCCACATACACATTTAAATGGACAAAAATACCATTCTTTTAATCAAATTTCGCAACCCTAAACCTCTTTCAGAAACGAACAAAAATACCCTTTTTTACAATGGAATTCTAGCATCTGTAGAGTATTTTTGTCCATTTCTGAGTGGGGGAGAGTTTAGGGTTGATAAATTTGATTAAAAGAAATGGCATTTTTGTCCATTTAATTGTACACGTGACATGCACATGATTACTTAATGGTAGTAATAGATATCAACTTAACTGAAAGGGGGTGTTTTGCATTCTTAAAAAGTTTAAGTGTCGTGGTGTATGTTCTAAAAGTCAAGTATAAACTACACATGACCTAAAGTTTAGGAGGGTAAAATGCATTTTGTCCTTTCTGGAAAGCTTCTTCCTAATTTTGCTTCTAAAAAGCTATTCTTAACGGAAAGAAATGCCAAAGAAGAATCAAAGAAGACTCAGTTCTGTATTAGTAGAAAACTACAGTTAGACCTCTCTAGTCTCTTCTTCAACACATGGAGTGCGGAAAAAGAATGTTAAGGATAGACAACATTTGATCTTAATAAAGTCTTTAGGGGAAAAGTTAACACACGCAGCACTATTAGGATTTAGGAATCAGATCTGCAGACTGTAGCTGACAAAGCAGACTGACTGATATAAGTTTGAAGGCAATAAATAATAAAACCACTAAACTTATGATCAAGAAAACTGTGATATATGGAGCATGACAGTGGAAGGTTTGAAAAAATGGTTTAAAAAGGTAGAAGATAAGAGCAAAATTGTGACATGCAATCAGGTTTGACATAATAGAATTACAACAGCATGTGTTCAAAGCATGTAGGAACTTCAAACTTCAAAGCAAAACAAGAAATCCATTCTGCAAAACCTTTTATTTATTTATTTATTTTCACAATCACAACTGCAAGCATACAACATGAAGAAACATAAAGCCACTACGGTTAACTGTAAAAATGCACAATATATGTAAAAACATACACACACAATGAAAATGATCACAATACAGGGAATGAAATTCACTGTAAGTTATATTCAACCAGATTGTGCTATTGAGACCCACTCTCAATTCCAACAAATTACCTATTTCTAAATAATAATTAAAACAATATAACTACAAAATACAAATCGCAATTCATTTTGGGTTACGAGAAGTTTGCTGCCTTTACTACGCAATTTCTGTTTGTATCATCAAAGAAGCACTCCAATATCCACACATCCAATACTTCTACAAAACTGTCTCAATAAACTATTTAACCGGAAAAACAGTGACATATGCCCAACATCTCATAACAACTTGAATCACAATTGAGTGTACCAATGAGGTTTTTTGAAGAACTTTAACTGGCATTCTCAGCTCCTATTTCCACCAACTTTAGCTGACATTAAAATTTACACACATCTGTTTCTCATCTTACAATTCCCTCATCCAATGTAATTCACATCATATTGCCTAAAGCAAGTATCAATTCAACTTGATTAACTAAATGATATAGTATATCAGTACACATACCTTTTCACCGACCTTTTCTTGATGCTCCTTTACCTTCTCTTGTAATGTTTTCAACCTCCTATTCACCCTCAGTCGCTTTCCTGTTTATGATAAACACAATGGCGACACGAGAGATAAGCTCATCCACCAAGGGAAAGGGAAGACTAAAGTCAGTATAAGAACAAACAGTTCACTCAACAAGGAATCCTATTTTAAGTATTAATTCATCGAAGAGATCTATGTCAAAGTTATACCTTCACATAGCTCACACCAAGCTCCTTCCTTGAGTACCCACGATCCAATTCCGCAGCACATATTGGTTATAATCTTTGACAATTCTCATTATAATGTCCGATGTAGATATTCCTTCAGTTCGTTTTGTTTCCTTAAATTTCCCAATAGCTTTAACCTGCATATAAAATTACATGGGCATATAGAAGGAAGTAAACAATGAAATAGCCAATATCAAAAGAACATTTTGGTCATACATACGAATTCATAAACATCATTGGCAGAACCACTGGCATCAGCATAACTGCGGACAAGTGCAAAAGAGGATTATATATTATGCGACAAAATGCTTCAAATAACCGAATGCAGCGTATGGGGAGGGATAGATTGTTCTTACGGAAGAGAGTCATGAGCCACATAGTCAATATTGTGCTTGTCAAGGAACTCTTGATTGGTAACCCAAGGGGCATCAGGAATCACTTCATCCACCCATCTGCTCAAAATCAAATCAAGCCAGAATTCTCAATAACAAGCAAGCATACAACAAGAAAATGAATGATAAGTAAGTAAATGAGAGACAGAGACTGACTTGCAGTGGCGCAGGGATTCGTATCGTTCGGCCTCAGTCATGACAGTTTTGCCTTTGTATTTGTGGGTGACTTCATCGTTGCAGCACCCCACCAGCAAGTACGTATTGGGGAATATGAAAACTCAAAAGTGAGATTAAGTGCCTACGAATTCGAATGGAATGGACATTGAAACAACACAAACAAACTTAGAAAATTAAATAAAATGTCGGCAAATATGAAATCTACATAGTTCACCGCAACGCAACATCATTAGGCAGACCGATGAGATCTATCTATGACTATGAATATGACTATGACTATGATCGGTGCAAATTTTAAGAAAGGATCGAATAATTGCTACCATTATTATGTTACTAAATAATAATAATCAGAAGAGTAGAGAAGCGGAATAATAATAAGGAAGGAGAAGAGGGAATACGATTTCTTGGCTTGCTCGAGGGAACGAGCGTGGCCGAAGTGGAAGAGATCGTAGATGCCATCGGCGTACACCCGAACGGGACGGTCTGTCGGAGGCGGTGCCATCTTTGGGTACGAATGGTTACTGCGATCTGCCATTCGAACCAATCAATCAAACAATCACCTCTTCTCTGCTCTTTGCCCCCTTCCCACTCTGCTGCTCTGCGCTATGCCTATGTATGTTCTAATTAATTCCCCCTTTTTTTTTCCTTTTTTTTTTCGTTTCTTCCTCTGCTTTTAAATTGTAAAATCATTTATTCTTTCATATCCACTATGCTAACCATTCATTAATTACTAGTAATTAGGAAAATAAGAAACTAATTTCTTGTCTTGTCCCTTCTAATTAACCCCCTTTTCTCAAGGGAAATACTTTTTGGTGCGAAAGCCAGGTGTACGAAAATCAACCAAGGTTGTACTACTGTATTGTCTCACTTTGACTTTTCTACCCACATGATTTTCGTACACTTTATTTTTCTTACTACATCTCGTTGATTAAGTTACCATCTTCACTTATATATATAAATTAAAGAAACAATTAGATAAATTTAAAATTAAAGAAAATTTAAGTATATTTTATAATCTTATTTTTATTACCTATCTTACTATTTTTTTATATTTAATTTATTCACTAACTTTCTCTTTTATAAGAATATTAAAGAAAAAAAATAATTAATATTATTTAAAATTCTTAAAAGAATAGATAATAATAAAAAATAAAATTTTATAGATAAATACTTATTATTACTAGTAATCAATAAATGCTTAGCATAGTATTTATGTACGAATAAATGATTTTACAAGGGTCAGTTTTCAATTTAAAAGCAGAAGAAGAAAAGAAAAAAACTGGGAAATAGAGAAAAGAGCTGTGCTTTCTAGCACATTATATCCGAAAAATTTGCAGTGTGCATCGGAATCGGATGACATCACGTTACTTCTTTTCATCAATTTTCACAATGTACTTTTGTCGCTTCTAATAGCCAAACCACTAACAGTTGTGTGGTGTCTGCATGTTGTGAAGTTGATTGTACTGCAAATGGGAAAATGTGCTCATAGAACACAACATTTCTTGACAAAAACAGAGTTAGTGTGCAAGTCTAACAAAAGAAATCCCTTAGTACCACTTTTAAATCCTTGAAAGACACACTTTTTGGCTCTAGAATCCAGTTTCTTTCTGTTAGATACTAAGGTGGAAGCAAATGCTAAACAACCAAATATCTTGATGCTGGAAATATCTAGGAGATTTGAAAACAGTAGTTGATAAGGTAATTGATTTTGATGGATTAAGGTAGGAATTCTATTAATCAAGCGTACTGCATGAGCCACTGCAAAATTCCAAAAAATTTTGGGTAGATGTGACTGAAATATTAGTGCTTTAGTAACTTGGAGAATATGTTGGAGCGTCCTTTCTACTATTCCATTTTGCTGAGTCTCAACACATGTAATTTGGTGTAAAATGCCTTTGGAAGCATATAGGGAAGTCAGTTTAAATTCATGGCCATTATCAGTGCGAATGCATTTGATTTTGGACTGAAATTGAGTTTCAACAAAATTGATGAATGATGGAATGAGTAAGGAGACTTCAGATTTCAATCTCATAAAATAAACCCAGGTAAATCTAGATTTATCATCCACTACAGTTAAAAAATATTTGAAACCATGAACAGAAACTCTAGATATTGGTCCCCAAATATCCATATGAATGAGATAAAAAAACATTTATTGATTGTGTGGTACTAACAGGAAAAGGAAGTCTCTTTTGTTTAGCAAAGTGACAAATGTCACAAGGTGAAGAGTCTTCTGTACAAGAAATGAAAGGAAAATCATGTTGTATTACATTCAACCTAGATCTAGGGATGTGTCCTAACCTAAGGCGCCCCAGTATTGGACTTTGGTGTGAATTGGTGAGGTTTGAAGAATCACCAGTGACTGCTAAGGTGGTGTCAGCAGGAAGAAAGCTCGCAGAAGGTTCCAGTACATATAGGCTCCTTTCAAGTCAGCTGCACCAATCTTCCTCAAACTCTGGTGGTCCTGTATCTCACAGCCAGTCTCAGTGAACGAAAAATGACAATTCAGTGTTGAAATTGCCTTTGAAACAGATAAAAGGTTGAAGGTAAAACTAGGAATGTAGAGAACATTTATGAGGTAAAAATCTTTAGTAAACACAATGGTTCCAGAAATATTGGCTACTATGTGAGATCCATCAAGTAATTTAATTATTATTGGTTTTATCCTAGAATAATGGTGAAAGTTATCAAGGGAATAGCATACATGGTCAATTGCACCAGTATCTATTACCCAAGAATTTGAATCAGCTACCTTACAAGCTAGGATAGTGTTTATTGTAAAAGAAACTGTATAGGCAGTACCTGAGAAATCAGTTAAGGATGGGGTTATGTTGGTGGTTATTTGGTTTGCAGAATGAGAGGCTAGTAACTCTTGCTGCTGAAGAAGTGCTAAGATGGCTTTGTGCTGCTCTGGAGTGAAAACAAAACTCGAAGCATTACTAATCTCCTTCTGGTCAAAAGCTTCAGAACCGATGCCATCAACTTCATCATCAGTTACAATATTGTGTGCAGATTCAGATTTGGGCTTTAGGTGCTGAGGAACCCCATGTTTCTGGTAACAAGAATCAACAACATGTCCTTGCTTTCCACAAAAAGAACAGATTTTAACTCCTGAATGTCCTCTGCCTATGGGGTTTCTTCCACCAGCATGTGAATATTGTCCTCTTGCACCTCTTCCTCTGCCACGTCCCCTTGAGTATGTACCATTCTTGCTATCTAAGGTGCTCAAAAAAGCTGCTGAATCAGCTACTGAACTCAATGAGCTCATTTGTTGTTCTTATTGATGCAACAATGATAAAGTTGCTTCAATGTCTGGAAGGGGCCTCATGAGCAATATCTGAGACCTCACATGAGTGTATTGCTCATTCAACCCTCTCAAGAATCTTACAACTTGATCACTTTTCCTATACTCCCTCATCATTCCTAATCCACAAGCACATGTCGCAATACATGGACAACCGGGTATTGGTCAAAAATTTTCTAACTCTTCCCAAATGGACTTCAGCTTAGTAAAATAAGAACTGATGGATAGTTCACCTTGTTTAGCTGTAATAAGCTCTTCTTGTAATACTGCTATCCTAATGAGATCTCCTTGATGGTATCTCTTCTTAGGATCTCTCCAAAGATCTGATGCAACTTCTATGTATATCACTTTGCAGAATTTCTTTACTCAAGGAAAGATTAATCCAAGAAACTACAAAAGTGTTACATTTATCCCATGCAAAAAATAAGGGATCATTTTCATTTGGTTCAGGAATGGTACCATCAATGAAGGGAAGCTTATTCCTAGATTTCAATATGAATCTCATGGCCCTAGCCCATGTATGATAGTTTTGAGGAGGAGTTATGGAAGTTAATGGCACACCCAGATTTTCACTTGGATGCAAATAAAAGGGACTCATAGCTACGATCTGCTAAAGGGTTTGGTACCTGATACATGATGGGAAAAGAACTCTGAAATTGATACTGTTGTGGGAAAAGAATCTGCTGATTTGTAGGTGCTTGGTTCATCACATGTGCTTGACCAATCGGGACTTGGTTCAACACTGGATTTCCAAGGGGAGAAGCTTGGTTCATCACAGAACCCGGATTCTAGTTTCCCATAGAGGTAGAGAGTGTAGCCTCCTCTGTTTGTGCTGAAGTCTGAGACTGATCTTCAATTGCCATGGCTAATAGAGTTTGCGCAGCAGAGCTCCTAGTGGAGCTGTGATACCATGTGAAAATGGTATCTAGGCTGAATGTAAAGAGAGAAAGAAGTAATGCCAAGAGAGAAAGGAAGAAGAAGAATTCTGATTGATCTGAACTCAAGTGGAGAATGAGATTAATGATTGAGTTGGTTCTCATTACACACATTATTGCTTATACATTAGCAGTGATTAGTATGAAACTGATAGTTAGAGGTACAGCTCACCTTCTAACAACTAACTAACTGAAGCTATTAGAAACTTTACAAATTAACTAACCACTTTCTAACAAACTTAACAAGCTAGCTAACCCCATGGGTAACAGTAACACATGCATTTCACCCTATGAAAACGACGAGATGAATACGGGACACAGACGCAGGACACACCAAACTTAAAAATTCCAGATGACATTACAACGCACACACACACACACATATATATATATATATATATATTTCTTTTGTTGTATGATTTTTTTTTATCATGTTTTTATAATTTTTTATTTAACTAATTCTTCTTTTGTTTTTATGTGATTAACCAAAGAATTTTCAAAATGACTAATTTTTTGTGTTGAGTTCTTGTCGAACTAAAAAAATATTTTTTAATTGGACGGTATGACGCATATCCAACATGTGTCATGTGGTTGTTGTGGAAACGTGTCTACACACTACACAACACGAAGTCCGTGCATTCTTAGACCATACAAAAGAAACCAAATACAAGTACAACTTTAATTTCCATATATTAACATGTAAGTTTTTCAATATAAATATTTAATCGTATATTATCTAATAAGTTCGTATATTATCGTATCAATCGTTATAATTAATTTTTATGTACATTAATTGAAGAGTTATTAAAAAATAATTAGATGACGATATAAAATAATTTTATACTACCAATGTATCCAATTAAACTCATAATTAATTTATTTTTCTTTACAATTTTTATTGAGATTATTTTTTATACACGATTAATCAATTGAATATCATTATATATTTGTATTTGATTTTTGAGATAGTTATTGCAACAATCAAACCATTGTAATGATATAACAATACATATGGAACAATTGTATCAACTTTTTTTTCGTTGATAATATATTAAATTAAATATTTTTTAATAAATAAACTTTCATGTTTGGAATCTATCAAAATGGGTTTGAATTGATTTAGAAATCTAAGAGTTTCGTTTAAGTTTTCAATTTTCATTTCAATTTTCTATAATTTGTGAAAGAAAAACTGAAAATTTTGAAAACTAGAATTTGTAGTTTTCAAACTTCAATTTTTCCTTCATAAATTCTAGAAAATTGTAACATTGAAAATGAAAATTGAAAACTAAAACTAAACCAAACCAATTCTAATTGTGCAAAATCCTATCAAATTTAATCAAATTTCAAAGTTTAAAAGCTAAAATAAAATATAATGGGATTTGGTAAGGAAGCTTTAGACATTTCAATGAGATTTGGCAAGGAAAACAAGAAACCCAAATCAGATCAGGGAACATACAATAAAAACACTGAGGAGTCTCAAAAAATTAAGGGATGAGATTCGCAGCTCAGAATTCGTTGGTTTCAAATACGTTGAGAACTAACATTGGTACTCCCACATTTATGCCCCGGTGAATAACAGATTCTTTTCCACAAATCCTGAGTCTTGTTTTCCATGCCATTCAATAGTAGCTTAATTTATAAAATTCGTGAATTTGTGGGTTCTAGGTTTGTAAAATTCGAAGCCCAACATTTCTTAGAGAATGCACAAAAATGCTATAGGACTCCAAATTAAATTGTTTTGTTAAGCTCATGGTTCAATATGTTTATTTTGAATGACTTTGAAATTCTTATAAAAATTAAAGGTTCCAAACACAAATTTTTATTTAGAAGCTAAACCAATCTCAATACTCAAAGACATTGCAGGATATTCTTTGATACCAATACTAATCCCACCTAAACTTTTCATTATAAAATAATCTTCCTGTAAAGTCTAATAACCCCTCTAATATAGAGTTTTGACTGTAATCCCTCTGCATCCACGTATGGAATTTGCGGGGTTACAAATGGTATTTGACTGCAATAGCTTTTTTTGATAATCTTGACTGCACAATAACTGATACAGTCTTGTCATCTTTCAACCAAAACAAGAAAACGTTATGTACTAATCCTCCCGTGTTATGGGTTGCTTATGCGTCAATTTCATAATTCATAATGTGCTCATACAAGCTGGATTTACAATTTCAGACCTTAAAAGTCTTCGATCATGGACCAGAAAGGGCTTTATTATGTTCTTTGATTGTCTTTTTATATGTCGTCATGTTTTCACATCGGAAAAAAAATATAAACGCTCGCGCAGTAACTGCATGTCTCTTGATCACTAGCTGGAAAGATATAGAGATTTTTTAAAATTACAAACAAATTAATTAAATAGTATACACTATCAGTTTTACTGTTTCACATGAGCTGTATTACATGATATCAATCACAGTCAATTACACACACATATGTAATCTCAATAATTTTCTCTTCATTCGTATTCTGACACAGTTTTCTATCTTGTAGCCGAAGCACTCTTCCATTCGTCTAGTTTCTTCTACCATAGATATACCATTCTCCTTAATTCTCTCGAATTTCGAAAATGAACATTAATATTATTTGGCCAGCTGGTTCTGGACATGAGGTCATGTATTGTGTCAATTTTCTCTTGTTAGTTGTTCTCCCAACCTTGGTTGTTGGTGAGTGTACATGTGAAGAGGATAAAAAAGCCGGTGACAACAATACTTTAATGGCGCTCAAATACAAAATAGGAGCACTTGCTTCAATCATGGTTGCAAGTGCCAACGGTATTACCATTCCAATGCTTGGCAAAACTTTTTCGGCCTTGCATCCAGAAAAAAGTATTTTTCTTCATCATATATAAAGGCCTTTGCAGCTGGGGTAATATCAGTATTGAAACCCCAACCGGCATTTAGACCGAAACGGAAACACATTACCTACCTCATTCATCATTTGGACTTCTACATGCGACCCCGACATAAAAGGTCAAAGTGAAACCGGTTGGACCAACCGATGAACCAGCACACAAAATCTTGATAAATAAATTCAAAATATCCATGTGTGGTTCTAACCTTGTCCAAGAGGAGGAAGGTGTGTGCACTTACCACTAAGCTAGTTTGCTTGTTAATATATTTAGATGTCAACAATTATATATATCATATACCTATTATAATATTGTGTATGAACAAATTAAATCCAAAACCTCTTACTCGAACTAGTGCATAGGGGGTAGAAGGCAGCATGCACAACCACTGGACCAACTAGCTTGTTATGTTCAATAGTTCCAATAATTATATATATTATATATTTAATATATTTTTATATATTTATTTAATTAAATACGGTTCAACAGGAACCCCTGTTGAACCAATACCTGTAGTGTGATCGAGTCTGAAAATGTGCATTCATGAAAAGGAGAAAGCTAGAAAGTGTACTCAAACTGAATTCACATATTGGAATAAGAGCTTTTTTTTATTTACATGAAGAGCTTGGTTTATATACATGCTAATTCTACATCAGTTAACTAACTAATGCTTATCTTCCAGTTGTACATAGCTGAACTAACAAACTAACAGAACTAACAAATTCCGAACTAAACCAACTGAATTAACTGACTATTCTAAGCACCCTCCTTGCCTCATTTTGTGGATTAGGATTTGGGTAAGACCCCCCCCCAGGCAAGTTGTGAAAGTCTATCAGGCCAAGCTTGGAATGAAAAAGGAGAATGGTCCTGGGGCTAGAGGTTTGGTAAGGATGTCAGGTTGAGTTGTGGGATAGGAAGGAGGTGGATGAGCCCAGATTTCACCTTATCTCTCACTACATGACAGTCAATCTCAATGTGCTTTGTTCTTTCATGGAATCCGGGTTGGCAGCTATGTGAGTGCCGATTGATTATCACAAAAAATGGGACAAGCCTTGGTGAATGGGATCTGAAAATCCTGAGTGTCTCACATGTGGCTTGGGCGAGGGACCTGTGTCTGCTTTCAGATGATCGAGCACTGTAACTTGCTTTTTGCTTTTCCATGAAATGAGAGCATTACCAAGGAAAAAGCAATAACCAAAGATGGATCTTTTGGTGTCCGAGCATGCTCCCCAATTAGAGTCAAAGCCTTTCAAAGTCAAGTCTCGCTCGACTAGGAAATAACAAACCAGGTGAGGAGAGTTTTGAGGTATCTCAAAATTCCTGAGCTGCTTGATTGTGACTGAGAGGGACGGTCAAGAATGACTAAGCCTTCCCACTGCATAGCTTATGTCAGGTCTAGTATGTGTGAGAAAAGCGTTCTCAATAGTCTAGGAGGATGAAACATCAGGAAATGGAGCATCTGAATCTTTGGATAATTTTTAAGTATAGTCCATGGGTGTTGTACTTGGTTTGGAACCAAGCATACCTATGTCTTGAAGTAAATCTAGGCAGTATTTTCTCTGATATAAGGCAATGCCTTGTTTACTCCTAGCAATCTCCATGCCTAAGAAGTATTTGAGATGGCCTAGATCTTTGATTTTGAATTTATCATCAAGCAACAACTTCATTTGTTGGATTTCCTTGCCTTCATTGCAGACTAGGTCATCAATGTAGACTAGTATGGTTGTGAATCCAGAGGCGATAGACTTTGTAAACAGTGAGTAATTCAGCCTTGGATTGAACAAAACCCGAGTCAAGGAGAACTGAAGTCAGTTTAACATTCCATTGTCTCCTGGCCTTTAAACCATATAAGGACTTTTGAAGCTTGCATACCAACCTGGATTTGGGAGACTAAGACCAGGTGGGGGCTTTATGTAGACTTCTTCATCCAAATCCCCATGGAGAAATGTTGTTAACATCTACCTCTGCAAAAACCAATTCTTTCCTGAAGCTATGGCTAACAGCATTCTTAATGTGGTCATTTTTACCACTAGGCTGAAAGTTTAAGTAGTCAATGCCAGTTTGGGTAAATCCTTTTGCTACCAATCTGGCCTTATGCCTTTCAATGGTGCCATCAGGATTGAACTTTACTTTAAACACCCATTTGCAACCAATTGCCTTTGCCTGATGGAAGAGGAGTAAGTTTCCAAGTCTTGTTTAGGTCTAGGCAGAGAGTTCAGCAGAAATAGCATTTTTCCAGGTTATGGGCCACAGCCTCCTCATAAGTCCTGGGTTAAGGGTTAGTTGACAAAGCAAGGGAAAAATGCATATGATTGTATGGCAAAGCTGAATATGAAAGGTGATTAGATATGGGATATCTTGTCTTATGAGATGATGATGAAGATAGATGCTTAGTGGTTAGCATGCAATGGTAATCTTGCAAATAAGATGGAGGTTTCCTAATCCTATAGATTTTCTAATCTCTGGCTGTGTAGGTTGTGTTGGAATGAGGTTGTGCTGGGCATGATTAGGTGATGCAGGAAAGGATGGATTAGGTTGTGGTGGTGATAGATGTGTATGAACCTCATTTGGTGTGATTGGTGTGATCTGTGATGTGCTGTCATTTTGTGGGGTTTGGGTAACATGTGCTGTAGGCTGTGTGTTTAGTGGAATGGCAGTGGTGGTTGATGGTAGAGGGGTGATGGTGAAAATAGGATCATGAAGAGAGTAATTTGGATGTGAGTTGTGAGTATGATGTGCTTGTGTATTAGATGATGTGCTAGGTGTAGTAGAAAAAGGAAAATGTTTTTCATAAAAAATGACATTTCTTGATATGAAAATTTCTCTTGTTGAAACATCAAATAAAATAAAACCTTTAACACCAGTTTTATAGCCTAGGAAGACACATTTTTGGACCTTGGGTCTAATTTCTTTCTCTGGTTGGACAATGTTGATGCATAAGCTATAAGCCAAATACTTTGAGGTGTTTTAAGTCAGGTAGTTTATCAAACAAAACTTCATAAGGAGTATGATTGTTTAGAAATGGAGTGGATTGTCTATTTATGATGTGCACAACATGTGAGCAGCAAAATTCCAAAAATAGTGGGGTAGTTTTGACTGGAAAACAAGGCCTTGAGTGACATTTAATATATGTTCGTGTTTTCTTTCAACGACGCCATTTTGTTGTGGTGTTTCCACACAACTAGTTTGATGAATGATGCCTTGTTGGTTGTAAAATGAAGTAAGTTTAAATTCTCCCATTATCTGATCTTATACATTTAACTGAAGTGTGAACTGGTTATTAACAAGATTGATGAAAATTTGAATGAGGTTTGAAGTTTCTGACTTATTTTTCATAAAGAACACCCAAGTAAATCTAGACTTATCATCAACAATTGTCAAGAAATACTTATGTCCAGCCATGGAAAGAGTGGCAAAGGGGCCCCAAATATCCATGTGAAGAAGATCAAAGATTTTATTAGATGTAGAGGTGCTTACAACATAGGGTAACCTTTTTTGTTTGGCCAAGTGGCAACAATCACAAGGTTTGTTTATTGCAGAACCTTGAATAAAAGGAAAAAACTTTTTCATTACAAGAAGCCTATCATCTGATATGTGTCCTAGTCTATAGTGCCATAGTGAAGAATCTGAAATTGTATAAGTGCTGAGAATTTGGTGTTGAGGTTGTATGTGGGTTGATTGTGCAAGTTTTGACATTGCATCCAGACCTCCTTTGCAACTAGCTACACCAATCATCTTCATAGTAGAGCAATCCTGTATCTTACATGACGTGTTAGTGAAATGACATGCACAATTTAGGGAAGATGTTAGTTTTGAGACAGATTAGATTGAAATTAAAAGAAGGTATGAATAGAACATTGGTTAAGTATAGTTCTGTGAAAAATAATATTTCCAGTAGTTTTAGTTATTGTAAGGGTTCCATCGGGTAGCTTAACTTGTATTGGTTTAATTTTGTGAAAACATTGAAACAAGGATAAAAAGGGACTAGCATGGTTATGGCACTGAATCAAGGATCCAGGTGCTAGGTGTTGTGCATGAAACAGAAAGAATATGAGCTGAGTAAGAGAAAATTTTGGTCATACCTAGAGAGGTGGTGTCCTGGTTTTGGTTTGTAGTGACTTGATTGACTGCATGAAGGATGACTTGTGGCTGTTGTTGCTGAAGCAATGCTATTAAGGCGTCTTTTTACTTTGGAGTAAACATGGCTTCAGCACTTGTTCCAACTTCCTTCGAAGCAATTGGGCTACCACTGACTTCTTCAATATCACCATCAATGGACATGTGGTTGATCGAGCCTTGACTTCTTGGTTTTGAGTTGAATGGTCCACCATGTTTTTTGTAACATGTGTCTCAGAATGACCAACTTTTCCACAAAAGGAACATAATCTGGTAGGTTGGCCTCTCCCATTTCCTGATCTTCCCCAAGAGTTCAACTCACCCTTGCCTCTTCCTCTACCTCGCGAGGAAGTATTGGAAGTAAAGTTGGGAGAGAGTTTGTAGTGCTAACCAAGATTTGAGGCTCTCTGTTTCCATTGTTCATTTGCCTTTCTTGTTGTGTCAAGAGGGAAAAAACTTCCTCTATGTTGGCATGGGTTTCATTAGCATAATCTGAGACTTAACATGAGAGTATTGTTCATTCAATCCTCTCAGGAACCTTACTACGTAATCACAGCTCTTGTAGTTTCTAATTGTGCCAAGACCACATGAACAATGCCCTATGCAAGGACAACCTGGAATCGGCCTGAAGGTGTAAGCTCCTCCCAGATGGATTTTAGCTTGGTGAAATAAGTTGTGATGCTTAGATCACCTTGCTTGATGGCAAATAACTCTTCTTAGAGATCAACAACACGATACACATCTGCTGATGGTATCTCCTCTTCAAATCATGCCACAGATTAGAAGCTATCTCAATCCAAACAACACTTTGCAAGATCTCAGCACTTAAGGATTGTTGTATCCAAGAAACCACAAAAGAATTGCATTTATCCCATATCAGGAACATTGGATCTTCCTCATTTGGCTTAAAGATAGTGCCATCAATGAAAAGCAATTTGTTTTCAACTTCAATGCCCTCCTCATTGCCATAGACCAGACATTGTAATTTTCAGCTGTTAAAGTCAGGAAAATTAGAGAAGTACCTGGGTTTTCACTCGGATGTAAGAAGTAAGGGCTCAAAGGATCTGACATTGGATTGTATGCTACATTAAGATGCTGATTCATGGAGGACATTTGATTGAACAATGGAACTTGTGATGGAATTTGACCCATCACTGGAACTTGTTGAGATGCCACGAAGGGATGCATTATTGGAATTGAACCCATGAGGAGCTTGTTGATTCAACGGTGGAAGTTGTTGATTAGCTATGGGGACTGAGTGCCCTCCAATTGCGATGACTCTCTTGATCTGCCATTAGAACGATGCAGTGAAGTTGTTCCTGGCCTTTGATACCATGTGAAAATGTGCATTCATGAAAAGGAGAAAGCTGAGAAAGTGTACTCAGACTGAATTCACATATTGGAATAAGAGCTTTTTTTAATTACATGAAGAGCTTGGTTTATATACATGCTAATTCTGCATCAAGTTAACTAACTAATGCTTATCTTCCAGTTGTACATAGCTGAACTAACAAACTAACTGAACTAACAAATTGCGAACTAAACCAACTGAATTAACTGACTATTCTAGCCACCCTCCTTGCATTCATTTTGTGGATCAGGATTGGGTAAGAGTTATCAATTTAAGTTTTAAACTTGGTAATATTGTCCACTGGTTTTATGCATGTGCTGCCTGATGCTTTTGAGATGTTAACATCTCCTTGTATAGGCAGGTGACCATGATGGTCAGTGGGGAGAATTTCCCTTCACCGACTTTGTGGCAATATTATCAGCCATTGGAATGCCTATGATTGATTCTCTTGCAACCGCATATATTTTAATAATAAATAGCCTCACTCTAACACCAATGATCAAATTGTTGACGAAGAAAAGGTAGAAGATGTAGTTAATGGAGATCATCATTTTGTTCATACCCACGCAACTCTTGGTTCCACTTCTATTTCATCTCACCCCTCCATCGCCATCATTTTATTTCTCAGGTAATGATCCAATTTTAAGGCCAAGGCCAAACCTCTATCAATACAGTAAATTATTTTGCAGAGAAATTTACTATTTTAACACCTCAAATTCTCAAATACCCAAACACCTTACTCATAAAATATATGGTCTCACTATTTACTTTTTTCTACTCATTATCTCTCCATCACTCCTCAACATTACATCAAATAACATTATTCTTTTATATATGTCTTAAAAAATCAAATACGCTATATATATATATATATATATATATATATATATATAGGTTTCATCTTCCCATCTCACTGGTAAATCAAACTTTTTCTTGGGACCTATTAACAAATATTAATTAAGCAAAAAATGATTGATTAATAATTATGTTTAAATAGATAATCATACTTTTAAACTATTTCTAACTCATTTTCTCTAATTTCATTTATACGTTTTTGGCTGCTTGTAGCTACCACAACATTAATTATCGGCCACTCCAATGCGAGTGGATGGTAAACTTCATTTCAACAAATTCTTAGAGTTTTGCGTTTGGATACAATATATAGCTATATATTAAGTTACTGCAAGACATTTTTTGTGGCAGATAATTTGGTCCTCCTTTTTTTGAATCTTGTAATGGTCATTTAATTTTAATCATTAGATCTGAAAAAAAATTTAGCCAATGGTTAAGATTGATAATTATAAATACTATAAATAACTTATTAAAAATATAGATAATTTATCAAAATTACAATACAAATTTAAAATTACATGATTAGCCTTGAATCTCTCATCCCAACTTTCTCTAGAACACGAGTGCCAGTTGAAGCAGCCGCTGTTGTTGAGAACTATCATCATTGCCCACCCAAACTATTGGACTCTGACTATTGGTCGCCCGGGACGATCAGAGGAGGGTGGTTCTTCATGGTTGCAATGGAAATCCCATGGCATCCCTTCCCCTCAAGCTTTGCACAACACTCTCTTCTTTTCTTTGGTGGTCAAGCCCCTCTCATTCTCTTGAGCTCAGATTCGGAGACTCACCGACCGATGTAGTCCATGACAAGTCTGTTGTAGCAAAAGAGCAGCACCAATGTTGGCCATCCAAATGCAAAAGTGAAAGATCATTTTAAAATTATCCCAACAATTGTCCATTCTCTGGGCAACAAAATGGAAACCGATTAAAAATCAAACAATAGAGCAACACCACTCTAAGCTACACTAAAATATATTCATTACTGTGGCTATGATCAATTTAAAAATTGGTTCTTTGTTTTCTCGCTCGATGGCTTCTCTGTTTTCTTCGTTTCATTGCATAAAAGGTGCCCAGGTGCGGTGATGGAGCGTAGGGGAAGAGAAGACAAATTTGGTGGTGAATGCGTCGGTGAGTCGGCTGCGCCGAAGAAGGCAGTGATGGCGATGGAAGTTGCAGTGATGGTGGCAAGGAATGCAGGGAGAAGGCGGATAAAGTAAAAGAAAGAGGAAGGGATGAAAGCAGAAATTAAAAAATAAAGGTTAATTCTGTAATTTTGATGTAGTAGACTTAGGACCATGTAAAGATCCAATTGAGGTTCTGGACTAAATTATCAGCCACTGACATTTTTTTATTAAAAGTAGGAGGAAAAGGACATTAAATTCAGTTTATCGGAAACGGCATGGTCGATTTGTTGGCTAGTCTCTAGGCGTTGATCAAAAGCAAGCCCTTGGTCATATTTCATCTATGTTTTTATATGTATAACTTTTCGAAATTAACAAAAGAAATTACTTTGTTTAATGGCCCCTTGGCATCTATGCAAGCCCTATTTGCTCACCATGCTCAAATCGAATCTACAGATGAGGTCATGAAACGGCAAAATAATCATTTAGATAACGAAACTCATCAACTAGGCGTACCCATTTTCTTATATATATATAGAGAGAGAGAGAGAGGTGGCAAATAACTAGTTTAAATTATAGGTATTATATATAGTCTATCTGTAAAAATAATTTTTTGGTCTTTCTTTTTAAATAATATTTAATATACTTTTTTAAATAACTTTAATGTAATTAATTGATCATTTCTCAGTCAATCCTCATTAAGAGTTTTTAAAATCTTGTTTTCCCATTTTTCTTCCTTCTCTCCTTGATTATTATTGACTTTCACATTTCACAAAATATATATCGATTGTCTTATAAATAGTATTTTTCCGTTTATTTCTGTGAATAATTCAGATGGCTAGGATTTGTTTCGCTTTTTAGTTTAAGTACAAACAAATTAAAAGACACGTGAAAAATAGGAAAATAAATAGCAAAGAAAGCAAAGAGTTTATAGTATGGAAAAAAGAACGCGCAAATAAACCTTTGATTTTGGAAAGTCACAACACGAGAATCACACCACGCAATAGTATATTCCTTCCAATTGTCCTCGGCCAATGTTACACGGATCCACGAAATAAAAATTGTCCATAATTTTGGGATGTTTATCCTTTTGATTATCCAGAAATCTCATTGAAAAATAAAAAATAAATAAAAACTCGTGGTTCATACCATCGACGTGCACTTCAACAGCTATACGCTGTCCTTTACGTACAGACAGAAACTTGTCAGTCTCCAGTGTCCCCACTGTGACTGATTCCACAGAGTGGCCACGCCAGCAAAGCCATGACCTCATATGCAACGTTACCGTTATAACATTATTGATATAGTAAAGTGCATAAATAGTAGAAGCTAAGGACTGACACGTATTGTAATAAATAATTAACTTGGTACTTGAGCAGCCTAGCCACTGAGATAAATTGTCTTGTACACACACACATACCCAAACCCTGTTTGAGTAGTCTTCTTGAGTGAAAAGTCACCGTGACGATGACGAAGAAGAAAGCGCACTTGGTGTTCGGCCTAGTCCCGGAATCAGCCATCTGGTGTCCCCGTTGAGTTCGCGAAGCTTCTCGTCACCCGCGACCACAGTCTCTCCATCACCATCTTCGTCATCAAGTCACCCTTCGACACCAAAACCACCGCGTACACCGAATCCCTCGCTTCCTCCTCCTTCTCCGACCGCATCCACGTCATCAACCTCACCCAATGTCCCACCCCTTCCCCTCTGAATCCATATCAGGTTCCTTCCTCAACAATCTCATAGAGAGCCAGAAACCCCACATCAAAGAAGCCGTTTCCAACCTCACTCGCTCCGACTCAGCCCCGCCACTCGCCGCCTTCGTCGTAGACATGTTCTGCAGCACCATAATCGACGTCGCCAAAGACTTCGGGGTCCCTGCCCTCGTCTTCTTCACCTCTGGCGTCGCCTTCCTCGGTTTGATGCTCCATCTCCTCACACTCCGTGAACGCGACAACCTCGACACAACCGAGTTGGACGGTTCTGATGCCGAGTTGGCCATCCCGAGTTTCGCCAACCCGGTTCCTGTTAGGGCTCTGCCCACTATTGTCCTGCGCAAGGAATGGGAGTGGTTTTACTTGTCATACGTGCGAGGGCTCAGGAGAGCCGATGGTTTTATCGTAAATTCGTTTGAGGAGCTCGAATCGCATGGGGTTCGCTCTTTTTCTGATGGGGATCTCCCTGCCGTCTATCCGGTGGGACCCATATTGAACGTCAACGGTGGCGATGCTGGATCCGAGTGTGAGCATGATGTCATCAAGTGGCTGGATGATCAACCGCCTTCGTCGGTAGTGTTCCTGTGCTTCGGGAGCATGGGTTGGTTCGTTGAGGATCAGGTTAAGGAGATCGCCCGGGCTCTTGAGGACAGTGGGCCCGCTTCCTGTGGTCCCTGCGAAAACCCCCACCGGATGGTTCCATGGGCCTGCCCTCTGAATACACTCCTGAAGAGATGGCTGCGGTTTTACCTGAAGGGTTCTTAGATCGGACGGCTGAGATTGGGAGGGTCATTGGGTGGGCCCCGCAGGCCCAGGTTCTGGCCCACCGAGCCACTGGGGGTTTCGTTTCGCATTGTGGGTGGAATTCTACCCTAGAGAGCATAAACTTTGGTGTGCCCATTGCCGCGTGGCCGCTCCGTGCGGAGCAACAGACGAATGCGTTTGAGCTGGTGTGCGAGCTGAAGATGGCGGTGGAGATTTCGTTGGATTATAGGATGGAATTCGGGGTTGGAAGTAAACCTGTGTCTGTATTGAGTGCGGAGAAGATAGAGAGAGGGATAAGGAATGTGTTGGAGAAAGATGGAGAGGTTAGGGAGAAGGTGAAGGAGATGAGTGACAAAAGTAGGAAGACAATGGAAGAGGGTGGATGTTCCCACTCTCATTTGGGACGTTTCATTGATTATGTAATGGACCAGGTGGGTATGAGGGAATGAATGATATTATGCTTGTAATCATACACAAAATGGTTAGAGAATAATAATTGAATTTACAGCTTGAGCCAGCTTTAATTAATTTTATTTTTACTCTCTGCATCTTTGCACCTAATAAATTAATTTATTATTTCAACTCATTCACTATAAACCAACTCAAAGCATAGTGTGTGTTTGGATTGAAGTTTGCAAATTTGATTTTAAATCAATGTGATTTTGGGACTTAATTTTGATCAAAATTGGATTTAGTACAATGTGATTTTTATTTGAAAATTAAACCTTTTAATGGAAAGGGTATACATTAGAATTTTAATGCAATCTTTTTTATTCAATTGTTTTTTAAATATAACTTAATAGATTATATAAATGTTATTATACTTTTTAAAACATTTGTAAAAATGAAACATTTCTAATTAGCAATACAAATTAACCAAGTTGTAAAATTTTTATATAATAAACATAAATCAGCATATCTATTTACTTACATAACCAAGAAACAACTTTTAAAGTTTTAAAGGATTGTTTGTTTGGAAAAATAATTCAAAGGATTGTTTTTGTGGGTCATTTTTTTGGTTATAGGTTTTGTGTGATTATTTGATGATTTTATTAGGTGATGGGGTGATTTACAAATATATGGGTCTGAGAGAGAGTCCGAAATTTCACACATAATTCAAATTGTCCAAATTATGAAAGATGAAAACAGTGAAATCCACTTAAATAATATTTTATAAGTGCATTTCTATAATTTTTTATATATTTTTTGGAAAGTAAAAGCACTAAACTCGGACTATCTGAGTTTAGTTTTGAAATAAAATATTATTTTTAAAAGTTTATAATAAAAAATGATATAAAATTATTAAATGGAACAATAAAATATTGTTTTGATAAAATAATATATTTATGTTGCATTAAATTCGGATGATCCAAGTAGTGCAAATTAAAATAAATTATTATGTTTAAAAAATTTTTAAAATATCGAATAGAATCAAATAATATTTTAATAAAATAATAATTTTTAAAGTGGTCTGTTACTGAATTTCTTTACTTCCATTGTATAAATTGATACCCTCTCTGGCCATTCTCACCCTAACTTGAATGAGACCCTCCCTTTCTCTCGTCGTCTTCCCTCTCTCTCTGGCCATCCTCCCTCTCATTATCCACACCATTCATCTATGATCTCTCTGCCTCCCTCTCAATTCATCCAATGCCTTTTTCTTTCTTTTTTTTTGTCTCAGTGTTTTTTTTTTCTTGGTTTGTCCCCTTTGATTTTTTTAACTCTCATTGTTGATTTTAGAAGGAGAGGAAATTCTCCACTCATCCTCTATCTCCTTCTGTTTTATCTTGTTTCAATGTTCTTCTTTCTTATTATGTCCCCTTCAGTCTTTTTAACTATCATTGTTGAGTTTAGAAACACAAGAAATGCTCCACTTATCATCCTCCATCTCATTCTCATCCTTTTTGGCTGTATTTTAAGTTTTAGAAGTAGAGGAAAAAAAGTTTTCCAGCATTTAAAAATAAAAGTCCATAACTATTAAAAGAAAAAAAAAAGTGTGCCATTGTTCTAAAAAAAAGGGTCTATAGAAAAATATTGGTAAAAAAAATTTTAGTATTAAAATAATGAGTAGCGATGTCATGATAATAGTATATTTCAATGGTCATATCCTTACAAATGCAAATGAAAGTATCACATTTATTTGTGAGAGTCCTTAATATTTTTCTATCTGTTAGACCCCACTTTATTTTATTCTTAGTTTCTTTAATTTGTTCATGTGAAATTAATTGATATGTCAGAAAAATATTTGATCCAATGTTCATAGTATAAGAGTAATGAAATTTAGTAACATATATATATATATATATATATATATATATATATATATATATATATATATATATATATATATATATATATATATATATATATATTAGTTAAATTGAAAAGAGATTATTTTTGCAATTAATAAGGAAGGAAGGACCCCACTATCTCTATCTATAAGAGTAAAGTAAGTGTCCTACTATCCATTTTCTCTCATTTTTATTTTTTTAACTCCATCCACTAAATTCTAACAGAGCATACAGTTATACCACTTTTCATCTCCATAAAAAATTCCTTCTCTTCATCTCTTTGATCCTTTCATAACCCTCTCTAAACACAAGATCTCTTCTTTTTGGAAGAATAAAATTCATTCCCAATCTCTTGAAGCCTAGGCACACCCAAACATAAAGGAGGAGAATTTTGCTCTTTGCTGCTTCAACAAATTCTATGAATCTCTAATTCTTGTTGATCTTCAAATCAAGTAAGGGTTTTTATACAACCTTAGTATTTTTAGTTTATCTGCAGTCTCCAATTTGTTCATCGATGTATTCGAAAACAACAAAATGTCCATTGTACATAAGTTCCTTTTTCGATTGTTTATACGTGAAAGGAGTTATCACTTTTACTGCTGTTGATTTATTTACGATCTTCATACTGCAGACAAATTAATATTCTTGTGACTTGATACTTTATATTCTATTTTATCTTCAAGATATATATCCCCATATTGTTCCTTTTCGGTTTTTGTCTTACTTGCACGCAAACAATTTTCCTAAAGTTCCATAACGTTTCGTAAGTCAAGACGTTAATTTGATATAGTTTTTCTTATTGCTTTTAAATCCATCATATTGCAACTGACGTATTTATCCACTGTATCAAAATCTTTAACAATTTATGTGAAGTAAATTCTTCTTTTCCAATTATCTATTTATTCAAAATCTATCCTTAGTTTGATTCCAAAAACTTCCTGTATTTTGTTATAGATCTTTAACAGTCAATATTTTATTATATTATTTTCCTTATGTGATTGTTTCTTACGCTAGGTACAAAATATATACCTTCATATAAAAAAAAAAAAACAAAGGAAAGGAGACATTTTACGTTAGTTTTCGTTACTTTCTGTTTGACTAGTTATTATCATTATTATATATGTTAACTTATTCTCGTATGTTACAATATATATATATATATATCGTATGTTACAATATATATATATATATATATATATATATATATATATATATATATATATATATATATATATATATATATATATATATAACTTGTTCTTGTTGGGTGTTAGTTCTTTTAAATTTTACGTTGATATATCATGCCTTTAAATTGTGTTGGTATGTTCTAATAACACTTTACTTTTATTATGAGTTGATGGAACATGAACTACTTGTTGCTATGTTATGAATGAGTTACAGTAATTTGGATCCTTTAGTAGGAAGAGGTAATCCCCATTGATGATATAAAATATTAAAGATGTTGGATATAGTCCCCATTGATATATAAAGTATTAATGTGATAAAAAAATACTAAAGATGTTGACTTAGTCCCAACTAATGAAATATTAATATGATATGAAAAGGTATTGGACATAGCCCCAACTGATAAAGTATTAATTGATATTAAATATTAAAGATATTGGACTCAAACCTCACTGATTTGGAAATAATCCTCAATAAAAAGAGTTTATCCCCACTATTTAATACTTGTTATCCCATTGTATTTGTCGATGATGATCGACTTCTGGTATAGCTCATTATCCCATTGATTAGCTAAACTGGGTGAATAAAGAAAAAGATGTGTAGAGAAAGATATGTATAAAAAATGTGTAGAGAGAGATATAAAAAGAAAGAGATGTATGAAGAAAGATATTGAAAAATATTGAACAAATTATTTCATGTGATTGTATATAAATTTCATGTATGTAGATATTAACTAGATAGTCATGCATGCATGTAATTTTAGGAGTGCATCCATGATAAGAAAGATCATATTAAGAAGATCTACCTTGGGTAAAGATCTTTGAAACTTATTAATTGAATTTTAATGTATGTTCATGTTTTTTAAAAATAAACTGAGATAGTTAGAGATGATTTCGATAACATTAATTAATGTGTGCATTTATCCTTATTGAGAACTTTTGAGTTCTCACCCCTTTTCTTTTTTCATGTCATTTAGATGTGGATCAAGCTAGTGAGGTCCTCGAGGATAAGCACGTACCTAAAGAGTATATAGAATTTAATTCCATTTATAATATTTTAATTGAGTAGACTTGTTTAATTTTTCATGTTTTAGTCTATTGATGATGGTCTATTGGTAGCCCAGGTAAATTATTGTTTATGATATTTAATTAGTAGCTATTATGTATTTGTGGAATTGTTTACTTGTTACCACAATGTACTATTTTAGACTTGTGACTGGGTGAATGTGTTTATTATTACTTAGCTAGTTTGCTATGAATTAGTATTACATATAATTATATTGCGTAAGGCTTCTAGTTTTTTTTAAAAAAATTATTACCATATTTTATCGTTTGTATTATATTTTGAAACTAGAAAATCATGATGTTAAAGTGTAACAATTTAATAATAAATTATGATATGACTTAAGCATATGTGATTAATTGTTAAGATGTTACATACACATTCTCATTTATAGAGCTACAAGATTTTCTTTGTCAATCAATAAACCACAACACTACAAAGACAGTGGTATCAATAAGATATAGGTGTCCAATCTTGATTTTTGGCAACATACAATATCAAGCAATTGTAATAATGGAAGACAACATTCAACAAATGTTTTGGATACATCAACAACATCAGCCAAATATAAGTGTCATTGAGTTGTATGTAGATTTTGAAGAAGTTGTTGTTGCTCCGAATGAGACTCATGAGTCAGAACATTCCTACAAGTAGAATGAGAAAAGTGATGAAGAAGAATATCAAAGTGGCGATGAAAATGCGGATGATGATGAGGATGAAGAGGACATGTCAAATGTCCTGGATAGGTAACATATGAACCAGCAGCCACCTTTTATGCGTGTGTTAAATCTTGAAGCTATGAATACACCTGAGTTTCCACTATGCAAACATAGGTATTCAGCACTTTGTCATATGTTTGTTATTTCCATTTTAAATTTTACATTTCTTTTATTGTTTTATGTTGGTGATTTGTAGGTACTTCCAGTGTAAATGGTGAGTTCTCAGTTGGAATGGTATTTGATAATAGGGAGGCTGCTATTAAAGCAATTAAGAGGTATAGCATAAACAATGGAGTGGATTACAAAGTGTTGGAGTCAGAACCAAAGATATTTTTATTATCGATGCCTAGAATATGAGAAAGATTGCTGATGGTTTCTTAGGGCAAGTTTGAGGAAGAATAAGAATTATTGGAAAATCCAAAGTACGATGGACCACACACTTGTTCTAGGCCAAGAGTTTCGCAAGACAATTCAAAGCTAGATTCAAACACAATTGCACAATTTATTGAGCCACTGGTACAATTTGACCTATCTATTAAAGTGAAATCTATTGTAGCAGGTACATCTTTTGGGTACACGACAATATACCGAAAGCGTGGATAGCAAAGCAAAAGGCAATCGAAAAAGTTTTTGGTGGTTAGGGGGACTCATTTGAAGAGTTGCCACAATGGTGTGCTGATGTGTGTTATGATTATGGAGCAGTTGTTCAAATTGATGTAGTAGAGGCCTACCTGTTGGGATGACCCGTACTAGTGCCAAATGTTCGCATATTTTGGAGGGTATTTTGGACTTTTGGTCCCTATATTAAAGCGTTCAGATATTGCAAACCTCTTGTCCAGGTAGATAGGATACATATATATGGAAAATATAGAAGGGTTCTCTTAGTTACAGTTGCACAAGATGACAATCAGGACATATTGTCAATTGCTTTTGCTATTATTGAGAGTGAGTGTGATGACCCATAAATTAAATTAGTTTGTGTGAAAAAATAGTAACAAATAATAGTGAATATGGTAAATTAAAAGTAAACATGAAACTTGTTGTGATAACTGAATAATTTATTTTGTCAGTGTCTTTAAAATGATTATCGGATAAAAAGATATAATAAATGAGATCTATGTATGACATAGGCTCAGATAGATAAAATCCTGTTGGCACAATATATAGTAGGTGAAACCAATTTTTCGTTTCTTTTTTTTTTTTCCTTTTTCCATTTTTTCCTTTTTCCCTTCTTTGCCTATTCCTTTTTTGTTTTCCCGTTCTTTTCCTTTTTCTATGCGCAAAGCATTGTCTCTCTCTTCCCTCTCAACACCCTATCTCTTCCATGGATGGAACAACCACTACATTGCCCATTGTCATACCACGCTTAGCGCCTGGCATGCCACCCCACCCTTCCTGAGTCGTCGTGTCTCCCCATCTCTCTACATGCTCCACGTTCGCAGGATCTCTTTAAGAAAGGAATCGCTTGGAGCCAAAGAATTTGGGTTGTCTTTTCCCTTTAATCTTCCTCTTGGAGTAGAGGGTAAATGTTAATCTTACTCTATTTCTCCTATTGGCCTCTCTATGTGGTTGTTGATGGGGGATTTGGGGTTTTAGAAATCCTTAGTGTAAAATTTAGGAGTTTTATAGTCTAGAGCTAATTTATATTAATTGATATTGTTAGCTCATATATTTTGTTGTTGTCTTATTCCAAGATTTAGGGAGCAGATGGATGTTAAGAGATTCAAATAACTTGAGGAGTAGTCTTTGGTTCCTTGGGAACCATTGTTGTGAGTAGATTTAGTATCTGGAGTTATATTCCTCTAATATAAATTATTTATGAATTTTATATAATACCTGTTGTTCCTTGTTTACAAATTCGCATGGTTTAAGTATTTAAGATATTTATTCGTTGTTGTTAATTGAAAAATAAATGTGTTTCAACTTTCAATTACCACATGAGACAAATAAATGATTTTATACTATATTTAAAAAAAAAGATTGGTTTGAATAGGATGATTATGAATTTTAGAACTTGAAAATTGATTCATAGGCTTAGTCCCAATTGTATTGATGACTGAAAAATTATTGGAGTTAGGATAGACTCATAGAATGGGCTATGTATGGTTTCCGATGAAAATATTTGGAAAAACTATTGAGTACATGATAATGATTGGTTCTTTTATAAATTGTTTGGAAATGCCTTAGATAAGAACTGAACGACAGGTGGCATTAGCCAGGGTACACCTTGACTGATGAGAGCATAGTAATTAAACTTGAAGTACTCCTGCCAAGCCGGAACCTGAACCAGTCAGTGGTCCAATTCGGTTCTTTGAGTGGATCGGTTAGGTAGTTGGCTCGGTCAAACTTGATAAACCCGTGTGAACCAGTCAAGTCACCATCGAACCGCATCAGTTGACCGAGTTGAACTGCCCATGTGATTGTGTAATAATATCTCAAAAATGACATTATGAGGATTGAACACTAGTGCTTTGGAAAGAAGCGTGCAACCATTCCACTAAGCCAGCTTTTTCTTTGTTACACAATGTCACATATTAGCTCCCATGTGATTGTGTAATAATATCTCAAAAATGGCATTATGAGGATCGAACACTGGTGCTCTTGGAAGAAGCGTGCAACCCTTCCACTAAGCCAGGATCTTCTTTGTTATATAATGTCCCATATTTTACATATATTAAACTTAGCTACATAAATCGTATTTTTTATTTTTTAATACTGATTTTATAAAATTTGGTTCAACCATGACCCACTAGTTGAACTAGTGACCCAGTGACCTAGTGTCTTAGTTGAGTCAATCAGGTCGAGTCTAATAAATATGGATGGGAGTATTACATGACCATATGAAAATGGTATATGATGGATGAGTGTAGGTCCACTTGTGTGTGGCTCCTAATGGAAGGCGGATCACACGAGAGAATGGCCGCCTAAGTGTGTAATCTTGATGAAATTTCCCGTTTAAGGCTACTTCCTACTCAAATGTGTGCTTTGGCTATAAATTTATTTTCTTATGTTATTATACGATTTTCTAATGTTGTTATTTTGCTTTAGTTATTGTCTCATGTGGGTTATGGATACTTTATATACTCACGAGTTGCAAAACTCATTCTTTTGTCTTTCCTCTTTTTAGATAGGCGTAGATCCTAATTCGCACATCTTTCAACTTGGTGACCTCTATCACTTGCGTGGTGAGCCACTTTTGGTTTCATGTGCTCTTATTTAGTATTGTAGCTCCAATGTGTTATAGGCAGGGTTAGGGACAAGATTATGTTTTTTTATAAAATTTATGTTAGTGGATTGGGTGTAATGATTTTTATATAATATTATGTTTCTTTAATTACAAGGATTAAAATATGTTAACTAATGTTTTGTTTTATGTCTTAATTCACTTGGGTTTGGAAAAGCTCATTTCATGAGAAAATCATATTTTAAGATATATGTATAACTATCTAGTATCATGAGTATGCTGAGATTTTGCTATTTATCTGTATACATATCTATACATGTTTTGTATTTTGGTTCAAAAATAGAGGAAACCTTGCCCATTTTTCTGGAAAATCTGCATTTTAAGGCTTGCTAGGGAATATGTTCCCATGCGCTGGTCACACTCGGGCTAGGTTGTGACAAAAGTGGTATCAAGCTCTAGGTTTTCTTGTGGCTAATTAGAGCAAGTGTTCTTTAGTAGGGTGTAAATGGAAGCGCGCCCATTTTCCCAAATTGTGGTACTACCAAAGACTTATAGGAATATTAGTTAGGTCCTTCACCTCTTAGTTATTGTGTGTGATCCTTGGTGCCATGCACTTTGTGCATGTCATATTCCAAAAGTCACCATTTCCTTTTTCTTCATACCTTGGTCCCATGCTATTCCAACCATCCTAATCTATCATTTAGATCTTGCTTCTCTTCTGTGATTTGTGTGACCCCTTGTATTGCTTTGTGGGTTATGTCTGAATTGAGATTTTGCCTGATATAAGTGTGGCTTACATTTAGAATAATTGACAGCTTATCATAAGATTCTAGATAAGAATTGAATATTGCTTATGATCTGTTATGTATATTAATTGCATTGAAGTTGCTCTTATTTACCTTTCGTCTTCTATTTTTCAATTATGAGGATAATGCGAAAGTGTTAGAAAGTGTATATGCTTGACTTTAATTGTTTGGTGATGAGCTAGATAATGCTTATTCGTGAACTTTTTATTATAGCATAAATGATTGTTACATGTTGATAATCCAAAAGTTTGAAAGCTTGAGGTAATAAATATCGCATAAATACATGTATGTGTATAAGTAGGCCAAGGAGCCATTGTATTGAATAACCTTTTTATTGCAACGTAATAAGTTTCCAATGTTTTGGTATATGCTATAGTGATTGCTAACGAATTAGAATAAACATGTAAGCTATTAGAATGAAATTTCATGGATCAAGTAGTTGAACTCAATAATACTCTTCTACTATTTCCCTTGAATTTGATCACGAGTTACTAATGTGTGATGTGTTGGTTGTAAGATATGGACCTTTGATCTTTGGTTGATGGGATTTCCTTGTTTTCCTTTTGTATTCATTACGGCCATGAAAGGTTTATTTAAAATTAGCATTTTAGTAATTAGAGTTCTAGAATGAAATGAAATATATTTATGATGGAAGGTCTATGCCTAGGTGAAATATTGTTTCTGATTCTAAGGGAACTTATTATGAAACTAATATGTATTGCATCTTGTTCAAATCTTGAATTCTTGATTTAAGTTTTGTTTATGGTGACTTTAATCTCCGATGCATGAAAGGTAATTTGACACATGCTAATTTTGGTACACTTGACCCCTGAACTTAATCGTAGCCATAATATCAATTCTTGGGATGGATTGGGGTGATGGAACTTATGTATGTTGAAAAAAAAAAGGTACACTCAATTCATAATACCAAGCCTCTATAAACATCACATGGAGCTATAATATTGTACAAATTCTCTCTTGAGTTCAATCTGGAGCTCATGATTTGCCTCTAATATCTTTTACAAATGGTTTTGTTGTATATGTGTGTACAGGTTGCTGAATCTTAAATATACTTGTTACAATAATGAACTAATTTATTATGGGATTTTTTTTTTCAGTTGAACGTTCTACATAGGTTTCAATTCATCTTGCAATGGAAGGATATGTTCACTTTCACAAATTGCCCATGTTTCAATTACATGCTTTCAACGTTGTTTTGGTTCTGTTGTTGCTTGCCTCGGGTTTGGCTATAAGGATAATTGCTTTGGGTTATTTTTCTGTTTGCCACTGCCTATATCAGATTTGTGCATTGGAATAACAAGACTACAATGCACCACATGTTTATGCTTGTCTTGGATTCTAGTATATCTTCGATATTTATAGTAGCTGTTGGAGGCATTTGCTTTTTATTTGGTTTATGTCTTTTGGGGTAGTTGTTTTGGCCAATATTTTACTCTTCTCTTTAATGTGCATATTTGGTTTATGTGTTCGCTTTGTACCCTTTTTGTTTGTGTACTATGACCTTTATAGCTCCCCTCCCTTTGGAGTGGTTGAGCTTCTTTGTTTATTAAATAAATAAACATAAGTTCACTTTCCCAGGAATGAGATTTTTGCTTTGCTTGATAATTTGGTAACTCGCTAAGCAATCCAAGACATATGTCCAAACTTTGATAAAATTATGGTCATTATTAAAAAGCCTACATAATTCTACAACTCTTGACATAATAGTTAGCACAAGGTTGCTTTGATCTATCATGCTTAATAAATCAACATCAAATCCCATATATTAATGAGATAATGACTAATATGCAGTATGGGCATGGTTTCAAAAAAAGAAGTGAAAAGAAAAGAAATAAAAGATCACATTTTTTTCCTAACTACATTTTTGAATTAAATTTACAAGAGGTCTGTTTATAACTCTACATTAGATTACTCTAGACTAGCTTTTGTCTCAACTACTCTAAATTGCTGCTAGTTTAGAGAAAACATAAAGCAAAACTTTATATATCCTACCTTACTAGTTAGTATGAGTTTGTTCTTATTCTTTTTTTTAAGTATTCATCATTTTCATTCTTTTGTGTTGATGTGATGGTTGACATGTTTATTCTTTTCCTTTTTTTTTTGGAAAAAAGTCTATATATAGCCAAGCTACTTGTTGTACACTTTTTTGAAGTGTCATTCGATGCAATTTTGCTAATATGCATATCTTAAAATAGCATTCAATGCAATTTTGCATGTGCGCTTTTATCATAACGCACAAAATTGCAATCCAAGCCTGTGCAACTTATTTTGGCTTGCTTATTTATTGTCTTTGATTTTATTTTATTTTTTATTTTTATTTCTTGCTATAAGGAATTGGTATTCTTAAATGAACGTGGTACATGGAATTGTTTGTTATTCATCAAAGTTTACATTATAATGTATATTACCTTGTGATTTAAATTTGGACATGAGTTCTCGAATTCACTCTTGGATATGATATGCAATTACTTGATAAAGTAAACTTGATGCATGCTAAATTCAAGCAAAATTTTCTTGTAATGCTATGTGAGATTCCAGCCAAAGGTGGGGTACATAGAGGTTACATTATTATACTTAGGTCCTGAACATAAAGGAAGAATGAGCATGGTATCGTACTCAATGGGAATCAAGTTAATTGATTTTGATCAAATTAATGATTCACGAGAAGAAGTTTCATACCTTGAAATTAAATGGGAAAAAGTTGAAATGATTAAGTGTTAGGTCATACTTGTGTCTTGACCATGATTATCACGTGTGACTTCTATGTGATTGCCACCTATTCAAGTGATCATGGTGCACAATGTATCATTCTAAAGCATGGATTTAATTGAAGTAAAACTAAAAGCATCCATCTACATATCCAATGAGAAACTTTGTTGCTATTCTTGTGTTTGGTGTATACATGTGCAATTCTTCGACTACATATTTTTTCATTGAGTAATCATCCTTTGTTTTCTCTTTCTCATTTGCCAGTGTAACCCAATAAACCCAATATGGAAATGAGTGAATAATCTAGAAATCACAATTGAAATGAGTAGACCCAACTGAGATTGCATAGAATAGAAGCACGAACAAGTACAATTCATTATATAAGAGATTTTACCCACAAACCTTAAGAATAAAACTATGTTGTGGCCTGAATTATGTGTCTTGATGATGATTACATTGGCATTGCATGTATAGTCTAATTGGAATAAGTCTTGCACGAGACAAGGCTTAAGCAAACTCTTATGTTATAAGGAGGGTTTAGAATGAGAACAAAGATTCAATTGATAAGCAGGTGCTTTAGAGTTTTTTTTTCCTATACATGCATGATGTATGGATTTTTGGTCTTACCTTAAGATTGTATAAATTTAAATGATTTTGAGAATATTACATAAAAGGGGGGTTAACAATTTACTTTAAATTTTTCTTTTGAGCATGAGTAAGAAGTTCTACTAAACCGCATACCGAGTATTTGAATTTCCACATCTAGATCTTTAAGTGAAAAAAAGGAAGACGCAAAAGTGTTTATTAGTGATTCTTAAGTTTGAACCCCATTTTATGCTTCAATACTCAAAATTAGTTGTTGAAATGTTGATGTTTTGAAATTGCATGAATCATAAAGGTGTTTCGATAAGTGTGTTTGGAATTCATAGTGCCTACTTTCTTTAAGGGGAGAAAAGGTGATGACCCGATAAATTAAATTAGTTCATGTAAAATATAATAGTAATAAATAATAGTTAATATGGTAAATTAAAAGTAAACATGAACCTTGTTGTGATAACTGAATAATTTATTTTGTCAGTGTCTTTAAAATAATTGTCAATATGAAAAGATAAAATAAATGAGATCTTTGTATGACATAGGCTTAGATAGATAAAATCTTATTGGCAATATATAGTAGGTGAAACCAATTTTTCCTTTTTTTTTCCCCTATTCCCTTATTTCCTTATTCCTTTTCCCTTCCCGTTCTTTTTTCTTCTATGCGCAAAGCACTGTCTTTCTCTCCCCTCTTAACATTCTCTCTTTTCAATGGAACCACCGCTCCACCCATTGTCACATCGCAGCCGCTGCGATGCGCCACCCTCACCGCTTCTCAGTTGTCACCCTCTCTCTCTCTCCATGCTCCATTGTTCGCTATTCTCTTTAAGAGAGGAATCGCTTGGAGCCTGGAATTTGGGTTGTCTTTTTCCTTTAATCTTCTTCCTAGAGTAGTGGGTAAGTGTTAATCTTACTCTATTTATCCTATTAAGCTCTCTATGTGGTTGTTCATGGGGGATTTGGAGTTTTAGGAACCCTAAGTGTAAAAATTGGGGGTTTTATAGTCTAGAGCTAATTTATGTTATTATTTATGATAGTTATAAATTAAAATGAATTTTAATTATAAAATATAGTAAATCATATAATTATTGCAAGTTTGTGTGAGCATTGAATGCAAATGGAGTGAGTTTTACTATATATATATATATAGGATTTAATTGCCATGCACTAATAGTGTAAATATTTTACACATTATCCAATCATATATTGACACATAAGCCATGATAGTTGACTTTTATACCCACTACCTAAAAGTTATCCAAACTAAATGTTTTAATTGGATGACAGTGTAAACTATTTTACACTTGCAGTGCATTAAAATTAACTTTATATATATATATATATATATATAGATACTTTAACTTTTAAAATTAATATATGAAACTAAATAAAATATTGCGTGAAAAACTTTTTTTTAAGATGTTATGGTCACTTCCTTTAAACTTGGGTATTTAAAAAAAATCAAAAATAAAATCAAATTAATTTTTAAAAAGCTAAATAGTTTAATTCTCAAAATTAAAATTACAAAAATTATGTTGCCATGAGCTAAAATTCAATGCAATTATTGAAGTTTATCTAACTATTTCAAAAATAAATATTAACGAACACTCATATAGTTGTAAATTATTAGAAATTAGAATAAATTTTCACTACAAATTATATTATTGTTTATGATAGTTATAAATTAAAATGAATTTTAATTATAAAATATAGTAAATCATATAATTATTGCATGTTAGTATAAGCATTGAATGCAAATTGTGTGAATTTTACTATATATATATATATATATATATATATTAGAATAAATTTTCACTACAAATTATATTATTATTTATGATAGTTATAAATTAAAATTAATTTTAATTATAAAATATAATAAATCATATAATTATTACAAGTTAGTATGAGCATTAAATAGAAATGATGTGAATTTTACTATATATATATATATATATATATATATATATTATAGTTGTAATCAATGAATGCTTGGCATAGTGTTTACGTACGAATAAATGATTTTACAAGGGTCAGTTTCAATTTAAAAGCCGACGAAGAAAAGAAAAAAAAATGGAAAATAGAGAAAAGAGCTGTGCTTTCTCGCACATTATATCCGGAAAATTTGCACTGTGTATCGGATGACACATCACATTACTTCTTTTCATCAATTTTGGCAATGTACTTTTGTCACTTCTACGATCATATCCAATGAAGGGATGAATTTTGATCCTTTTTTGGGCTACGTCATAAAATGTAAATAGGAATAGAGAGTGTTCCTTTTCTCTTTAATAAAAGGGACCAATCTTGATCCCCACTTTGATCTCACATATTTTTTTAAAATAAAAAAATTATTTTGTTTAAAATACTTTATTTTAATATTTATATTATGCATTTTTTAAATAATTTTTTAGTAATTAAGGAAATAATTGAATCAATTTGGATTATTTTTTATGAAATAAAAGATTAGTAGAATTTATGTGGGAAAATTTGAAAATTTTGTAAAGGAATTATGAAAATAAAAATGAGAATGAATGATGTTTATAGTGTTTTTTTTTTCATCAATGATATTAGTGTTAAAAAAATATAACCTTTGACAAGTATTCCTTCAATTTTTCTTTCGTTATGCTATGTCTTTTGAGATATATTTTTATTGAAAAAGGAAAATTGGTGCATTATACCACGTGTTATTCAAGGATTGGAAGTGGATGAGTCCCTGTTAAGAGGGATCTTGGTCCAATGGGACTTGAGCTCCGCGTCCTCATCCCTCCTCCAGTGATGCTTCTCACATCCATCAACCCAAGTTGTCAGAAGAGGGACGCACTCACTTCCGTGTTGGTGGTGCTCTAATATACGATTAAACAATTGAATATCATTATATTATATATTATATATTTGATTTTTGAGATAGTTATTACAACAGTCAAACCATTGTAATGATATAACAATACATATGGAACAATTGCATCAACATTTTTTCCGCTGATAATATATTAAATTAAATATTTTATAATAAATAAACTTTCATGTTTGGAATCTATTAAAATGGGTTCGAATTGATTTAGAACTCTAATTGTGCTAAATCCTATTAAATTTAATCAAATTTCAAAATTTAAAAGCACAAATAAAATATACTAGGATTTGGCAAGGAAACTTTAGACATTTCAACGAGATTTGGCAAGGAAAACAGGAAAACAAGAAACCCATATCAAATAGGGGAATAGGCACTAAAAACACTGAGGAGTCTCAAAAAACCAAGGGATGGGATTCACGGCTTAGAATTCGTTGGTCTCAAATACGTTTAGGACTAACATTAGTACTCCCACATTTATGCCCCGGTGAATGACAGGTTCTTTCCGCAAATCCTGAGTCCTGTCTTCCAAGCCATTCAATGATAGCTTAATTTATAAAATTCGTAAACTTGTGGGTTCTAGGTTTGTAAAATTCAAAGCCCAATATTTCTTAGAGATGCACAAAAATGTGATAGGACTCCGAATTAAATTGTATTGTTAAGCTCATGGTTCAATATGTTTATTTTGAATGACTTTAAAATTCTTATAAAAATTAAAGTTTGCAAACATAAATTTTTGTTTAGAAGCTAAACCAATCTCAATACTCAAAGACATTGCGGGATATTCTTTGATACCAATACTTAACCCACCTAAATTTTTCACTGTAAAATAATCTTCCTGTAAAGTCTAATAACCCCTCTAATATTGAGTTTTGACTGTAGTCCCTCTGCATCCACGTATGGAACTTGCAGGGATACAAATAGTGTTTGACTGCAATAGCTTTTTTTGATAATTTTGACTGCACAATAACTGATACAGTCTTGTCATCTTTCAACCAAAACAAGAAAATGTTATTGTATTAAGCCACCCGTGTTAGGTGGGTTGCTTATGCATCAATTTCATAATTCAAAATGTGCTCATACAAGCTGAATTTACAATTTCCGACCTTAAAAGTCTTCGATCATGGACGTGAAAAGGCTTTATTATGTTCTTTTGATTTTATTCTATATATACAGTTGTTCTCTGCTTTGTTGATAGCACAGGCAAAGCAATAGTACAAAGCCGAGGTAGAGAATCATCTCTGTCTCTCTCTCTCTCTAATATATATACATATGAATGGCCAAGTAAAAAGCTGAATGGGGGAGCTAGATAAGGAAGAAAGTCATAACCGTGAGCCGAATCAGAGCACCGCATCTATTGCCATACCGCACTCATACTCACTTCAAAACTTACGGTTAACACTTCTTTTGACTTGTTTCTTCTTATTGTCCTCCGCATTTGTTTGCTCATCACATGTATTGTTCCTTCTCCCTGACATTTTTTGATGTTCATCACATGGATTACTGCTCGCGAATGCTCGTAGAACAATATCTTGTTAGTTATGTGCTTTGATACTGGCATGCATGGCTGGCTCTTCTTGGTCGATTTTGGCACGTTCAGTTTTACTGATTTTTGCTGTGTTTCTGGTGGTTTTTCTGCTGTTGTTAGTTTCTTCTATGCGCATTTGTATCTGGCTTGAGCCTTGTGTTCCTAGTTCTACTGTGATTTTTTTTTGGGAACTTTTATTTTTCAAACTATGTAATTGGTCTTGTTCTGCTCACCTCCCGTTTTGGTTGGCTCTTGAGCTTGCTTATAAATAAAAAGAACTATCAAAGTTTAATACGATTTTTTTTTTTTCAAACTGGTTTTGCAGGCTATGGCGAACCAAAACCAAAACCAGAAGCAAAAGAGGCAACAAGACGACTTCTCCCTGAAGGAGACAACTCCAAACATCAGTGCAGGAAGAGTGATCAGTGGTGACAGGCTTCAAACCGCCTTTGACCTCGTCGAACAAATGCACTTCCTGTTCGCCAGGGTGGGGAAGGCCAAAGATTGAGGAGTCTAAAAAACCACTGAGGAGTCTCAACATACCACGGATGAGATTCGCGGCTTAGAATTCGTTGGTCTCAAATACGTTCAGGACTAATGTTAGTACTCCCACGTTTATGCCCCAGTGAATAACAGATTCTTTCCGCAAATCCTGAGTCTTGTCTTCCATGCCATTCAATGGTAGCTTAATTTATAAAATTCGTGGATTTGTGGGCTTTAGGATTGTAAAATTCAAAGCCCAATATTTCTTAGAGAATGCATAAAAATGTGATAGGCTCCAAATTAAATTGTATTGTTAAGCTCATGGTTCAATATGTTTATTTTGAATGACTTTAAAATTCTTATGAAAATTAAAGGTTCCAAACATAAATTTTTATTTAGAAACTAAACCAATCTCAATACTCAAAGATATTGTGGGATATTTTTTGATAGGACAGAATACCAATACTTATCCCACCTAAATTTTTTACTAAAAAATAATCTTCCTGTAAAGTCTAATAACCCCTCTAATATAGAGTTTTGACTGTAATCCCTCTGCATCCACGTATAGAATTTGCGGGCTTACGAATAGTATTTGACTGCAATAACTTTTTTTGATAATTTTGGTTGCACAATTATTGATACTGTCTTGTCATCTTTCAACGAAAACAAGAAAATGTTATGTATTAATCCTCCCGTGATAGGTGGGTTGCTTATGCATCAATTTGATAATTCATAATGTGCTCATACAAGCTGAATTTACAATTTCAGACCTTAAAAGTCTTCGATCATGGACGTGAAATTAAAGGCTTTATTATGTTCTTCTCATTTTCTTTTATATGTCATTGTGTTTCCACATCGAAAAAAAATGTAAACGTTTGCATCGTAACCGCATGTCTCCTGATCTCTAAGCTAGCTAGAAAAATATAGAGATTTTTTAAAATTACAAACAAATTAAATAGTATACACTGTCAGTTTTACTGTTTCACATGAACTGTATTGTAGGCAAATATTATTTCAACACTAAAAAATAAATATTTATTGGTACACTCACTCTATCATTATTGATTAATAGTGATTTTTTTTTTCACCAATCTATCACATACAATGATAATCAAGTCTTGTTATAATTAAACACCCACCTTTAGCTGAAATAACATATTCTATATTGCATGATATCAATCATAGTGTGTGTGTATATATATATATATATAATCTCAATAATTTTCTCTTCATCCATATTCAGATAGAGTTTTCCATCTAGTAGCCGAAGCACTCTTCTGTTTGTCTAGTTTCTTCTGCCATAGATATACCATTCTCCTTAATTCTCTCGAATTTCGAAAATGAACATTAATATTATTTGGCCAGCTGGTTCTGGACATGAGGTCATGTATTGTGTTAATTTTCTCTTGTTAGTTGTTCTCCCAACCTTGGTTGTTGGTGAGTGCACATGTCAAGAGGATAAAAAAGCCGGTGACAACAATACGTTGGCTCTCAAATACAAAATAGGAGCACTTGCTTCAATCATGGGTGCAAGTGCCATCGGTATTACCATTCCAATGCTTGGCAAAACTTTTTCGGCCTTGCGTCCAGAAAAAGTATTTTTCTTCATCGTAAAGGCCTTTGCAGCTGGGGTAATATTGTCCACTGGTTTTATGCATGTGCTGCCTGATGCTTTTGAGATGTTAACATCTCCTTGTATAGGTGACAATGATGGTCAGTGGGGACAGTTTCCCTTCACCGGCTTTGTGGCAATGTTATCAGCCATTGGAACGCTTATGATTGATTCTCTTGCAACCGCATATTTTAATAATAAGCAGCCTAGCTCTAACACCAATGATCAAATTGTTGACGAAGAAAAGGTAGAAGATGTAGTTAATGGAGATCATCTGCATTTTGTTCATACCCACGCAACTCATGGTTCCACTTCTAGTTCATCTCACCTCCATCGCCATCATGTTATTTCTCAGGTAATGATCCAATTTTAAGGCCAAGACCAAACCTCTATCAATACAGTAAATGATTTTGTACATGTCTTAAGAAATCAAATACGCTTATATATATATGCACAGGTTTCATCTTCCCATCTCACTGGTAAATAAAACATTTTCTTGGGACCTATTAACAAATATTAATTAAGCAAAAAACGACTGATTAATTATGTACAAATAGATAATCATACTTTTAAACTATTTCTAACTCATTTTCTCTATTTCTTTTTAACGTTTTTGGCTGCTTGTAGCCACCACAACATTAATTATTGGTCACTCCAATGCGAGTGGATGGCAAACTTAATTTATTTCAACAAATTCTTAGAGTTTTGCGTTTGGATACAATATATAGCTATATATTAAATTACTGCAAGACATTTTTTATTCAAAGTAGGAGGAAAAGGAAATTAAATTCAGTTTATCGTAAGCGAAATGGTCGATTTGTTGGCTTGTCTCTCGGCGTTGATCAAAAGCAAGCCATTGGTCATATTTCATCTATATTTTTATATTACTTTGTTTAATGGCCCCTTGGCATTTATACAAGCCATATTTGCTCACCATGCTCAAATGAATCGAATCTACAGATGAGTTCATGAAAGGGCAAAACAATCATTTAGATAACGAAACTCATCAGCTAGGCGTATATATATATATATATATATATATATATATATATAACAAGAGAAGCCGGCAAAGAACTAGTTTAAATTATAGGTATTATCGCTATCTGTAAAAAAGAAATTTTCGGTCTTTCTTTTTAAATAATATTTAATATACTCTTTTAAATAACTTTAATGTAATTAATTGATCATTTCTTAATCAATCCTCATTAAGAGTTCTTAAAATCTGTTTTCGCTTTTTTCTTCCTTCTCTCCTTGATTAAAATTGGCTTTCACATTTCACAAAATATATATCGATTGTCTTAATTATAAATCATAGTTTGCTGTTTATTTCTGTGAATAATTCTGATGGCTAGGATTTGTTTCGCTTTTTAGTTTTAAGTACAAACAAATTAAAAGACGCATGATAAATAGGAAAAAAAATAGCAAAGAAAGCAGAGAGTTTATAGTATGGAAAAAAGAACATGCAAATAAAAATACAGATGATAAATAGGGGGAAAATAGCAAAGAAGGGAAAGAGTTATAACATGGACAAACGTATTTATATCACATTCTGTGTACTCCGTATTTCTTTATCCCCAAACACACAAGAGTGACCAATTTATTTGTATGTGAAATCTTGAATTTTTTATGAATCGTAGGTGTTAGAGCTAGGAATTGTGGTGCATTCTGCGATAATAGGGATCTCTTTGGGTGCATCTGAGAGTCTTAAGACGATAAGACCCCTTGCTGTTGCTTTGACTTTCCATCAAGTTTTTGAAGGCATTGGCCTCGGTTGTTGCATCTCACAGGTATATATTATACTTACAGTCATTTGTGCCATCGGAACCATGCATGTTTCGAAATTTTCTTGTATCAAACACATTATTGACTGAAGCCATGGACTAAATTATGTTATTCCAGGGCTATTCAAAATGTGTTAGTCCTCGGACTTGGCTTATTTCCATAATCGCTTGAAGGAATGCCAAGAAATTGTGTGTGCTTATATATATGAAGTGTAACATTAATAGCTCAACATTTTAAATTTAGATGCCGGTCCTTGTTTTGCATTTGGTGTGACGAAAGTAAAAAAAAAAGTATATTTATGATGTTACCCATTTTATTTTTATTTGTAAATTTTAAGTTATAACAAGATGCGTTGACTATTATATTGATTTTTCACAATAATTTTAAACTACAGAAATAAGTAATTAGCAATAATAATTTTAAATTAAAATGAAATTAAATAACGAAGGTGAAAATTACAAAACCTATATAATAATAACAACAATATATATAGATGGATCTTACTATATAAGAGACACTTGCATTCTTATATTTGGAGCACTCATTATTAAATATTTCTTTGCAGGCAAAATTCAAGGCCAAAGCAGTCATAACTATGGCATTATTCTTTTCATTGACATTACCGGTGGGAATTGCCATCGGGTTAGGGATTACTAAAACCTATAACGAGAACAGCCCGACTGCTCTTATGGTGGAAGGAATTCTTAACGCTGCATCAGCTGGAATCTTAATATACATGTCTCTTGTGGACCTCCTTGCCGCCGATTTTATGCATCCAAGACTACAACAAAGTGGCAGGCTTCAAATAGGAGCTCATCTATCTCTTCTTCTAGGGTCTGCTTGTATGTCAATTCTAGCAAAATGGGCCTAAATTAATTAACTTTAAAGCCTACTCTTGTACACCAAACAAAAAATATAAAATGAAAAATAAGGGCAGTCTGATTTTTTTTTTAGTTTTCAGTTCTATTTTCAGGATTTCAGATTTTAGGATTTTGTAAATAAAGGAAATATTGAAAACTGAAAATAAAACTAACAACTGGAATTTGTAATTTTCAAATTTTCAATATTTCTTTCACAAAATCTAGAAAACTCAAAAATTGAAAATGAAAACCAATGAAAATTGGAAACTCAAATCAAACATGTCCTAAACCTTTGATTTTGAAAAGTCACAACATGAGAATCACATCACGTAATAACATGTTCCAATTATCCTTGGCCAATGTTATACGATCCAAAATAAAGATTGTCCATAGTTTCAAGAGGAATGATACACGCATATAAGGACACTTACACCATACTCTTCCATCTCATTAGATGACAAAATTAGAGTATGAGTACTGATGACTATGGAGGGCAGAAAAGAGAAAAAAGAAAAAAAAAAGCAATGTCCTTCCTTCCTTCAGAACTTTTCTCTCTTTGTATTGTTTTTTTTCTCTCATCCACCATCCCTCTAAAAGCTTCCATTCTCTCTTTCTATCACGTTTATCTCTCTCATTCTTCATCGTTCAGGAAGAAGAAGAAGAAGAAGAAGGAGAATCAAATGTCTGCAATGTACAAAACTAATCCTCACACACGAAGACTTAATTTATTCTATTTGATTTTTTATGTGTTTGTGGTTTATGTTCCAAGATATGAATGATTATTTTTTTTCAATTTTTTTAGCAACAAATCAATTGAGAATAGCTCTGTAGAAGCTGAAATTTGCAGTTATTGTTGAAAACTAGAGTTAAAAAATTGTAAATGCATGTTACGAAAAGTTATAAATCAGAGCACAAAAAGTTATAAATCATGAGCAAAATGTTGTAAACCAATAGCAAAAAGTTGTAAATCAATTGAGGACATATACTAAACAAGTTTAAAATTAAATGTGAAATCATATGTAGAAAAGTTATAAATCAGGATGTAAAAAATTGTAAACCAGGATATAAAAAATTGTAAACTAATTGAGAACACATACTAAGCAAGTTTAGGATTAAATGGGAAACCTTATCAAAGTTGTAACTGGTTTACAATTAATTGTAGGCCATTGCTCATATGCCCAAGATAGTCAATGCGTGGTGCCCATATGAGTTTTGTCCAATAAAAAATGTCATGTGGCATGAAGTAGGCCACAAGAGTTTGAGAAAACATGAATGAAGTGATTAAGTGAGTGAATTAACAACTGTGTTATGGATCAGGTTTAAGATTACGACCAAAAAGAGCTAATTTATATTATTAAGTACTTTTTTCCTTTTTTAAATTTTTTTTTATCATTTTTATTGTTTTTATTATTATTTTTTATTTATATTTTTTAAAAAATTCAATTACTCGAATTCATTGCAATACATGGTACTTTTTTCATTTTTCCTATTTTTTAATTTTTCTTATTTTTTTTACGTTTTAATCTTTATTTTTGTTTATTTATTTTTCATAATTCTGGACGCCTGAATTTAGTGCACTCCATAATACATTTTTTCTTTTTTCAATTTTTATTTTATTTATTTATTTTTTGTTTTTATTTTATTTATTTTTCAGTTTGAATTCAATTAGTTTTTTTTTTCCTTTTCCAAATGTTTTTTTCATTCTTTTCTATCTTTGTTTTCTATTGTGAAACAAAGACTCACTTCAGTATTTTTAATAAAAAAAATTAAAAAATGAAAAAGTACTATTTATTACACTTAATTCAAACTAACCGAATTTTGAAAACAAATAAATGAAAAAAAATAAAAAAAATCAAAATGATAAAACATTTAGAAAAGGAAAAAACTAATTGAATTCGAAAAATAAATGAAAAAAATAAAACAAAAAATAAATAAAATAAAAATTGAAAAGGAAAAATGGACTAGAGAACGTGACTGACGTAAAGATTTGGATCCCACGGAAGCCTCTAATAATGTGACTATCTAATATGCATAAATAAATTGAATATATTTAAAATATCTCAAATTTAACTAAACTTCATAATTCTGAAATGTTTTCAATCATAATACTGAACATAAAACTCTGTAAAATCCATAATTTAGGCCGAAGCCAAACATAATTAGATAAATGACTGAAATTCTGAAAAATAGTGAAAATCATATAATGCATATCTGATCCTGACACAATTATTGAAACACTACTATACTGACATAACTAATAGTAAACTCCACTTTGAAGCTAAGCTCACCAAAGAAACTGCAACACTACTAAGAAGGATCCTGGTGTAACATAACTTGTAACTATATTTGTAGGGAAGGAAAAAAGGAGGGGGTTCATCAAAACTCAATGAGTGAGCCTTCACTCACAACCCACATGGGACAATAATAAATATACATAACGTATACATGCAACTGATATAAAACATTTTATGTATAATTACATATAATTGTATTGAAACAATAATTTAACTAAATCCATGGCAATAACTAGTAAGGAAACAACAGATGTTCTGACATAAATAACTAGCCTAGTGAATCTAAGCCAAAGACTAATCTAATGGGTACCTAACTAGGTCCCATAATGGACACCGCACTAGGTTCCTTACTATGGGTAAGCTAGTCCTCTAGTGGATCACTTGACACCAAGGTTAATGATCAATCCTGACATTAACTCTGATCTGTTTCTCACTATTTATTGGCTAAAAACTAATAGCAACAAAATTTATTTATACAATACTGAGATTCATAAAATTTTCTACCTAAAAGATAAATATAAATCATACATGCAACAAGTATGGTCCCATGAGTTTTCTAAAATAATAATTTGTTATGATAACTACAAAACAATAATTTTCTAAAATTTCTATAATCCATAAAGGCATATTTCTTGGCATAAATCATTCTAAAATTTTATAAATAATTTATATAATATGGGAAAATAATAATAATGACTAAAAGTATGAGCTTTAGCTTAAACCCACTCATCGTTATAGTCGGGAGTGTGCTTCCACTAACAACTTGACTCTGAGAGCTAGAATGAAACTAGTAACCTAAACAATACAATAAAAACATAAACAATTGACTTTATCACCCAACTGAGTTTGGGATGGTAAGGGAGCAAGAATGTTGAGAGAAAATCATGCCTAACAATATCAAAACTCACAGGTATATAAAAAAGAGGAAGAAACTAACTAAATTCCATAAAAATCACTTACCGGAAGAGATTAATTAGAGAAATTGAGAGAAACCACATTTTTCTCTCTAGGAAAATATCCTTGGGGACTTAGAAAAAAATTTGGGAGTATTATGATGTGCCTAAAATATACTAGTAGTATAAAACAAAAAAAAATGAAATCGCAAAACATAAAAGAAAAAATGAAACTGAAGCGTCCTTTGCTTATATACACACACACACACATATAAAAATAATAATAACCTCGTGTATGTGCATGTGCCTCCTGTATTTGTTATAAAATGATATTAAAATAACAACACGTGTATCACATTATGATTACATATGATAATACTATTAAAATAATAACCTGTGTATCGTTGTCATTTATTATAATAATAATAATAATAATGTTAACAACTCATGCAACCCGTGTGTGACAATTGGATTTTCATACTTATATATAAAACTAAAACTAATGCTAGTAGTGAGTGCCAACGTGATTTGCAACATGTTGATTTCTTTTCTATATATGTGTGTGTGTGTGTGTGAAATAACATAACTTATATAATTACTTTTGAAATAATAATAATAATAATAATATCAACATGTTACACGTTTTCTCTTATAATATTATTAGAGCGTTCCATACATGCATCTCGTATTATAATAAAATAATATTAAAATGTTTACCAATTAATAGTAATAGTAATAATAATTCAAATACTAATAAATTTCATATTTGGGTATTACATACTATCCCTCTTAAAAGAGATTTGATCCTCAAATCTAAACAACGTACCCTGAGGAAAAAAGATGAGGATATTTAATTTTCATAGCTTCTTCCGCTTCCTAAGTCGCTTCCTCACTAGAATGGTTTCTTCAGATCCTTTCATAGGCTACCTCTTTTGAATGGAGCTTTTTAATTTGCCTATCCATGATGGCAACTGGATCCTCTTCATAGGACAAACTTTCATCAACTTGAACCGTTTGCGGAATGAGCACGTGAGATTGATCAGGCATATATTTCCTAAGCATATTGACATGAACTACTGGATATATGGCTGATAAATTGGGAGGCAGTGCCAACTTATAGGCCACCGCTCCAACACTTTTTAAGATCTCAAATGGCCGATAAAACGAGGGCTTAACTTTCCCCGCTTACCGAACCTTACTACCCTTTTCATAGGGATACCCTAAAAAACACATGATCCCCAACCGCAAACTCCAAGTCGCACCTATGGTTATCTGCATAAGACTTCTGCCTTGCGCCTTGAAAGATGGTCCCTAATCAACTGAACCTTCTCTAAGGTTTCCTGAACTAGGATTGGGCCTAGGGACTTAGCTTCTCTAAGCTCAAACCCCGATAGGAGACCTGCAACGCCTTCCATACAAGGCTTCGAATGGTGCCATCTGAATACTTGCCTGATAACTATTATTGTATGAAAACTCAATCAAGGGTAGGTGATCACACCAGCTCCCTCCAAAATCTAGCACACAAGCTCTGAGCATGTCTTTCAAGGGTTGTGTCGTCCTTTCCGACTAGCCGTCAATTTGAGAATAGAAAGCTATGGCCAAATCCACACATGTCCCAAGGGCTTCCTAAATGCCCTCTAGAATCACGAGGTAAACTGGACCTTTTGTCAGATATGATGGATAATGGGACATCGTGAAGGCTGACTATTTCGTTGATGTACAACAGCATACGTGCCATGAAGGTAGTTTTTACTAGTAAAAGTGTGCTGACTTGGTTATCCTATCTACTATTACTCACATGGAGTCGAAACCCTTAGTAATTCGAGGTAACCCAACTACGAAGTCCATGGTTATCCTTTCCTACTTCCATTTTGGAATATCTATATGTTGAAGTAACCCCCAGCCGTTGTGTTAGCCTTGACTTGCGGCACACCAAGTACCTAGCTACAAGATCACTGATATCTCTCTTCATACTATCCTACCAAAACAACTGGTTTAGATCCTGATACATCTTAACCCCTGGTGCACTGAGTATGCTGCACCATGGACTTCTTCTATTAGATTTCTCCTCAACTCACCCACTCCTGGCATGTATAAACGGTTCTCAAAGAGCAACACACCTAGCATCAATGAGAGCTCTGGATTCTCATCCTTACAAATATCCTCAACTAACTTAGCTAACTTTGGATCTTCACCTTGTTGTGTCTTGATCTGTCCCACCAAGGTTGACCGAGCCTTGATGTGAACTAAAAAGGCCCCTATGTTACTAAGGCCAAATTGAACTCCTCAGCTTTTAACTTGTGAATATCTTTCACTAACAGCTACCTCACTAGCGCTATGTGGGCTAAACTGCCAGCCGACTTCCTGCTCAAGCAACTGCCATTACATTCGCCTTCCTAGGTGGTACGAGATCGTAAGTCATAATCTTTAACAACTTAAGCCATCTGCTGTCTTAAGTTCAAATCCTTTTGTTGAAATATGTACTTCAAACTCTTGTAGTCTGAAAATCTCACAAGTCTCTCTGAGGTAGTGTCTCCAAATCTTCAAGGCAAAAATCACTCCTGCCATTTCCAAGTCATGCATAGGATAATTCTGCTCATGCTTCTTAAGTTGCTATAAGGTGTATGCTACAATTTGACCATGTTGTATTAGGACACAGCCAAGTCCAACTCTAGAAGCAACACAGAATATCGAAAAGCCACATGTCCCTGAAGGGAATACCAAAACTGGGGCCATGGTCAAGCATGTCTTGAGCCTCTAAAACTTTCTTCACATTCTTCTGTCCACTAAAATTTGACATTCTTCTGTGTTAGCTTGGTCATGGGTGCTGGTGTTGCGATCCTCGAGAAATCCTAAATGAACCGCCTAATATTATGATAAGCCTAATAAACTACGGATTTCTGAAACCGTTATAGGTCTAGGTCATTACTGCATTGCTTTCACCTTATTTGGATCTACCAGAATACCATCCTTCGACACTATGTGTCCAAGGAATGCCACTTGATCTAGCTAGAACTTACACTTTGAGAACTTGGCATATAACTTTCTCCCTCAAAGTATGTAAAATTATTCTTAGATGTTGCTCATGTTCCTCTTTCCTCCTGGAATACACTAAGATGTCATTAATGAAGACAACCACAAAGTGATCCAGAAATGGCTTAAACACCCTATTCATCAAATCCATGAAGGCTGCTAGGGCATTGGTCAACCCAAAAGACATTACTAAGAACTCATAATGTCCATAGCGAGTCCTGAAGGCCATCTTAGGTATATCTTCATTCTTAATCTTCAGTTGATGGTAACCAGCTCAAAGGTCAATCTTGGAAAAACATGTTGCCCCTTGAAGCTGGTCAAAAAGATCATCAATGTGAGGCAAGGGGTATGGTTCTTGATCGTCACCTTGTTCACCTAATCTATACACATCCTCATCAAATCGTCTTTCTTCTTTTACGACAACACTAGAGCACCCCATGGAGAGATACTTGGCCGTATAAACCCCTTGTCAACAATTCTTGTAATGCTTTTTCAATTCTCTTAACTCTTATGGAGCCATGCGATACGGGGGTATAGAGATGGGTTTAACTCCTAGCTCAAGCTCTATCCCAAACTCTATTTCTCTGGCATACCTAGCAAATCATCTAGAAACACGTTTGGAAACTCATTAGCCACTTGAACCGTAGGTGTCTCTGCTCTACATCCTTGACTAGCTAAAAACCTATAACTATCTCTATTCATCAATCGTAGTGGACTCATAGCTGATATCAAGCTCGTTGGTGTTGAACACCTTGTACCTAGAAACTCTCTTGGCTCATCACCTGAAATCTGAATCTCACCACCTTACTATAACAATCTACCAAGGCATGGCAATGGGGCTAACCAATCCATACCCAGAATAATGTCAAAGTTAGACATGTCCAACACTATCAAATCTGCTAATGCTTCCATGTCACCAGCTTTGACTCCGATTTATACATCTGAACAAGGATAGGCTTTCCCGAAGGTCAACTAAAAATGGCTTCTCAAGATCCTCAGGGATCTCCTGCCGTAAGGTAAAGAACGGGGACACATAAGAATAGTTAGACCCGAGTCAAACAACATCATGGCATTGAAGGAAGACACTATTGTCATACATGTTATCACTTCATTTGAATCCTGCGCATCCTGCGGGTCATAGCGAACAAACAAGGTTGTCCCACATTACCCTAGCCTCTACCCCGCACCTCTACCACCAGGGCCCTTCCCTTGGCTTCACATCCTACTGAAGCCATGAAGCCACTGTGGGCTGTGAATTGGAGAGAGCTGACATGGAGGGGTTAGCTGACCCTTGACTTTGAGCTCCCTGAAGCATCGGGCACTCTACGCATATGGCTTGGCTAGCCATAACCGTAACATACTAAGGAACCAACTAAACACTGACCCTGATGTCTCTTCGCAAGTCGGGCATACTGATATGACTCCATGAACCCTGTCCATATGCCGACTGTGCCCTCTACTTAGAGTCATGACGCAATTGGGCATACAAGGATGGGTTCTAGAAGGTTGCCCTACCTGACGACCCCTTGCTAGTCCTTGATGGCGACCCTTGCTCGCACCTTCGCTAAAAAAGGGACATGAACTCTAGCTTTCTTTTTGGCCTCTGTCATTACCCTACGCTTTGCTAAACCACTCTTAATACCAATCACTATGTCTACCACCTGAGCATAGTCCATGGTCCCGACATGAGGCTGCAACTGAGGAACATATCTCTGGGCAAACCCTGAACAAAATGTCTTACCCTAGTTGTCTCTTAGTATCATGTTGGAGGCTTCCTGCCAAATAAGTGAAATGCTCATTATACTCTGTAACTGTCATTCTTGGAGTTAAACGAAGCTTCAAAAACTCCTTGATTATCTATGCTTACTGCTCGCTCATATGAATCTCCGCATGAAGGCTTCTTTAAACTGTCCCAAGAGGGAGTACTAGCAATATCATACCTCCGTTGGAATTGCTCATACCACAACTCTGCTTGGCCTCCCAGCTAGAAGCCAGCCGACTCCACCACTCTCTCTGAAGAATAATGAATGACATCAACTATTTCTCCACCGCCTAGGAATCCCAGGGATCCTCAATCGTCAAACGCCCGGTTGAAGGTGGGCGGGTCCATCCTCTTGAAATGCTCCAAGGTTGAGTCTTATATCTCTGACTAGGAGCTGCCAGTCACCTCAGCCGCTTAGTCATCACATCTGTCAAGTTTGCTATCATCTGTCAAAAGCTCTAAGGCGAGCATTGCCACTAGATGTGTCACTCCTTCGACGACGAAGGTGTGAAGAGTGTACAGGCGGCATAGTCACACATGTGAAAGAGAGGACATATAATAAGACCATGAGTGCTAAAGAAAGACAAACTCTTAGAACATGACTGACTCTTTCCAAAATGCCTTAAATAGCGCTACATCAATGTAAATGGGCGTGCTTCCATTTTCATAAATGAAATGTTATTTGTGGGCACTTGCTCCAATAATATGTAGAGAAACCTATTTCTCTAATATCATTTTGTCACGACCCGCCTAGAGAATGTGACGACACGTGAGGATTTGGATCCCCATCTAAAGCCTCTGAAAATGTGAGTGTCTAATATACATAAATAAATCGAATATATTTAAAATATCTCAAGTTTAACTAAACTTCATAATTCTAAAAAATGTTTCCAATCATAAATATTGAACATAAAACCTAAAATCCATAATGTAGGTCAAATCCAAACATAATTAGATAAATAACTGAAATTCTGAAAAATAGAGAAAACCATATAATGCATGTTCTGGATCCTGGACACAATTATTGGAGCACTACTATATTGACATAACTAACAGGAGCTCCACTTAGAAGCGAAATCACAAAAGCTTGACACTATGGAGGATCTTGTGGTGCAAGAGAACCTAACTAATCTGGAGGAGGAAAAAAAGAGGGATAAGTTCATCAAAACTCCTGAGTGAGCTCCACTCACAACCCACATAGGATAACAATAAATATACATAGTATATACATGCGATCGATGTAAAATATTTTATATATAATTACATATAACTGTATTGAAATAATAATTTAACTAAATCCATAGCAATAACTAGTAAGGAAACAACAGATGTTATGTACATAAATAAGTAGCTTATAGCTTCAAGTCAAAAGCTAATCTAATGGGTACCTAACTAGGTCCCATAATGGACACCGCATGAGTTCCTTACTATGGGTGAGCTAGTCCTCTAGCAGACCACTTGGTACTAAGATTAACGATCAATCTGCCCAACTTATACCGTCTCACTATTTATTGGCTAAAAGCTAATTGCAACAAAATTCATTCATGCAATATTGGGATACATGAAATTTCTGCCTTATAAAATAAATATAAATCATACATATAAAAAGTATGGTCCCATGAGTTTTCTAAAATAATAATTTGTTATGATAACTACAAAATAATAATTTTCTAAAATTTCTATGATCTATAAAGGCATATTTCTTGGCATAAATCATTCTAAAATGTTATAAATAATTTATATAATATAGAAAAATAATAATAGTGACCAAAAGTATGACCATGAGCTTAAACCCACTCACCATTAGTAGCCAGGAGTGTGCTTCCACTAACAACTTGACTCAGAAGCTGAAATGACACTAAACTGCCAAACAATACAATAAAAACATAAACAATTTGACTTTATCACCCAACTGAGTTTGGGATGGTAAGGGAGCAAGAATATTGAGAGAAAATCATGTAACAGGACCCAAACTCATAGGTTATATAAAAGGGGAAGAACTGAATAAATTCCATGAAGATTACTTACTGGAAGAGATCAATAAGAGAAAATTGAGAGAAACCACATTTTTCTCTAGGAGAATATCCTTGGGTGGCTAGGGTACTTAGAAAAAAATTTAGGAGTATTATGATATGCCTAAAATATACTAATAGTATATAAAAAAAAAAAGAAGTTAAAAGCATAAAAGAAAAAATGAAACCAAAGCCTCCTTTGCTTACACACACACACACATATAGATGTATTAATAATAATAAATAACTCGTACCTCTCATGGTTTGTTATTATATATATATAATAACCTCGTATATGCGTACGTGCCTCCCGTGTTTGTTATAAAATGATATTAAAATAACAACACGTGCATCACGTTATGATTATTATATGTATATGCATATGATAATACTATTAAAATAATAACATGTGTATCGTTTGTTATAAAAATAATAATAATAATAATATTAACAACTCATGCAAACCGTGTGTGACAATTGGGATTTCATGTTTATATATAAAACTAAAACTAATGATAGTAGTGAGTGCCAACGTGACTTGCAACATGTTAGTTTCTTTTCTCTCTCTCTATATATATATATATATGAAATAACATAACTTATATCATTACTTTTGAAATAATAATAATAATAATATTAACATGCTGCACGTTTTCTTTTATAATATTATTAAAGCGTTCCGTGTATATATTTCGTATCATAATAAAATAATATTAAAATATCTATCAATTAATAATAATAGTAATAATAATTTAAATACTAATAAATTTTATATTTAGGGTAGTACAATTAAATTTCATATTTGGAGTATTACAATTAAACAAATAGGATTGATTATAGCCACTCCCATATTATGCCTGTAATCACACAGAAAATGGTCAGAGAATAATAATTGAATGAATTTACAGCTTGAGCCAGCTTTAATTAAATTTATTTCTACTCTCTGCGTCTCTGCACCTAATAAATTAATTTAATATTTCAACTCATTCACTATAAAACCAACTCAAAACAGAGTGTGTGTGTCTGTGGATTGAAGTTTGCAAATTTGATTTTAAATCAATGTGATTTTGTAGACTTAATTTTTATCAAAATTGGATTTAGTACAATGTGATTTTTGTCTGAAAATTAAACCTCTACTGGAAAGGGCGTACGTTAGAATGCTAATGCAATCCTTTTTGTTCAATTGTTTTTCAAATATAATTTAATAGATTATATAAATGTTATTATATTTTTTAAAACATATGTAAAAATGAAACATTTTAAATTAACAATAGAAATCAACCACGTTGCAATATTTTTATATAATAAATAGTAATATACATAAGTCAGCATATCTATTTACTTTACGTAACCAAGAAACAACTTTTAAAGTTTTAAAGGATTGTTTGTTTAAAAAAGTAATTCAAAGGATTGTTTTTGTTTGGAGGGGATATGATAAAATTACTTTTAGATATAAACTTACTAAAAAGAGGTCTAATTTCAAATGAGAGTAAAGTAAAACGTTAATATGGGTAATATGGTGAAAACAACTTTTTAGTTTGGTAGAAGAAAAATAAAAAGTCTGTTTGCAGATGTTGTGGGCAAAAGTAATTTTGAAGCCTTAGCTATCAATTACTTAAACTTAGTTGAATCACATACCAAATAAAAAAAAAAATCGTTGAATCAAATAGCACTCACTTTTCCGGTGAACTCATTTTGTTTCAATTAGGACTGCAAGTGATGGATTCAGTGGGCTATGTGCAAATCCTTCGAGCAAGCTATTAGATTTTTTTTTTCTCTCAGTGGTCCATCTGTATTCTTGAATTTATTACACGATGGAAGAGTGTTTTGTATGTTTAATTCAGAATGTGTTTTCAAAATGGAGAAGATACACTATGTTGGCTGATTCATATAATGTGATAATGTGTTGATAAAGCTGTCACGTCGTATATTTAACTTCTAAGCCTTAGGTTTTTGCATGGGTTTTTGATGTGTTATTGAGGAAATTAATAGTATTTTATGAATTGAACCTCCATGCACGATTTTGATAAATCAATGTCAATTGTGTAGGTGTATCAACAGAAATATGAAGCGCATCGCACCACGCGACGTAGGAAAAATAGAACCTTCATTGTTTTGATTACCTGGAGGCAGTGAACGAAAGTTTCACGATCGGATATTCCGCTCTTGATAGATCTTCCAGACTATCTCTCGAGGGGATGGCGTGGCGTGTGGCAACCATTCAGATGATGAACGTCTCTAGGGTGTCTGTTTCTGATGAAAACACTTAGAGCAAGGGTGAAAGATTAGTTTATATATGCTGTGAAGTCCAAGACCTAACCCTAAGCCACATGGGCCATATTGTTCTTGGGCTTTAATCTACTAAAGTCTTATTGGACTTAAGTGACTAAAGAGCATATAACCCAACAATCTTCCACTTGCTCTTTAAGATACAAACTTGAGTTCATAAACCCAAGACCATGTATCCCATAAGCCATCATCATCTAATAATATACCCCATCCCTTGTCTCAAGCTAGCCTGGGATCTACCATTTGTCATCTATCAAGGCTCCTGAATCTATAGAAAATTATCTAATTCAATGCTACTCCACTAAAAGCCCGAACGTGAACTCCAAGAATAATGACACTTATAACATGAATATGCATCGCCCTTTATAGAATGTCTATAATTGATTGACTAGTTTTCTGTTACCCAATCAATTATTTATTTCCTTGACGTGATGTTTCTCTAATGGATTACATGCACCATGTCTTCAATATCCAAGTACCGAAACATATCAAGGGGACATTTCCTATAAATTCCATGTTGTTTATCTCATAAACACCAATAACCAAATAGTTTCAATCCCAAAATACCGGGTTATTGGCCATCAATAGATTGAACCTCACCCGTTGGTAAATCAAAGAATGAAAACTATTCGACTACTTATTTAAAATAAACTCAGGATTAAGAGCAACTACATAACTATAGTTATCTGGAGATTTGATTCCTTATGAGAAAGAACAACCTTAATCAAATCTCTCCTTGATCCATTCAATGTAAGTATTAACTCACACCAATATTTAAAAATGATTCGGACAAAATCATCTCATAAATATTGCAGCCTAAAAAAAATGCCCAACTTTATTTAATAGCTGTGAACCTATTCATCAATTGTGAGAACCTATGACCATGTCCTCCATGAACGTATCCATATGATCATATACTTCACAATTGATCTAACCTTCGTGTTTGTAAATAGTGTGCGGAATAAATGAATAATACCTCATTTATAACATTCAGAAAAAAATACAATGTCATAATGTCTTGCTCAAAAGGCACAAAATAACAAAGTGAAATAACAACTTCCTAAAGCTATAGCAAATCTGGAATCCTCCTAAGACCCATAGATGTAACATGCCTCTCAAACACACGTCAGGCAAACTCTTAGTAAAAGGGTCAACAAGGTTCTCGTCTTAGCTATCTTGACTACCACTATCTCCTTTTTCAATTATATCTCGGATCAAGTGGTACTTCCTCTCTATGTGCTTTTGTCTTTTGTGACACCTTGGTTCCTTGGACTGTGCTCCTGCCCACGTTGTCACAAAAGTGTGATGGGACGACTAACACCTGGTATCACTGAAGATCCATTAGGAACTTCTTTAACCATGCGGCTTCCTTTGCAGCCTTAGAAGAGCTACAACTCAGCCTCTGTGTAGAGTCAGCCACACATGATTGTTTGACACTCCTCCAACAAATGGCCCCGCCATTAAGAGTGAACACATACCCAGGTGGATTTTCTTGAGTCAATGTCTCCTTGGAAATCTAGTTGTATAACCAATGGTTTCAAGATCCCACTAGAATAGACCAACATATAATCTCTCGTTCTCCTAAGGTACTTGAGTATATGTTTAACCGCTATCCATGTTCTTCTCCAGGATTAGATTGGTAACTTACTACTCCCACGCATAGCAGATATTTGGTCTGGTGCACAGCATAGCATACATAAGGCTACCTACCTGAAGCGTAAGGTATCCTACTCATGCGTTCTCTGCAGGAGTTTTAGGAGAATGCTCCTTAGAGAGATGAATCCCATGCCTGAAGGGTAAAATTCCCTTCTTGGAATTCTCCATGCTTAACCTGGCAAGTATTTTGTCGATGTAATTAGCCTAGATAATGCCAATACCCTATTCTTCCGTCTTGCAAGAGCTTAATACCAAGAATATAATTGGCTTCCCCCAGGTCCTTCATATCAAAATGCTTGCTCCAGGTCTTTATGCCTAATAATACCTCCGTATCATTTCCGATAAGGAGTATATCATCCACATAAAGTACCAGAAAGATACTGCGTTTCCTTGGATCCTTTTATACACACACGGCTCATCAGGACTTTTCTCAAAACCATAAGACTTAATGGCTTGATCAAACCTGATGTTCCATGATCTGGACGCTTGCTTAAGTCCATAAATGGACCTTTGCAACTTGCATACCATGTTTTCTTGCCCTTTGGCTATGAACCCTTTTGGTTGCTGCATATAGATATCTCTTCCAAATTTCCATTTAGAAAAGCAGTTTTGACATCCATTTGCCAAATCTCATAATCAAGATTTGCTGCAACAGTGAAGAGAATCCGGATGGACTTGAGCATGGCAACGGCGAAAAGGTTTCTTCATAATCCACACCTTCTATTTGGGTGTACCCTTTCGCCACCAATCTAGCTTTGAAGGTTTCAACCTTCCCGTCCGATCCTCTCTTTCTCTTGTAGATCCACTTACACCCAATGGGTCTTACCCCTTTTGGTGCATCTACAAGAGACCAAACTGAGTTGGAATACAAAGAATCCATTTCACGATTCATAGCCTCAAGCCATTCCTGAGCATCAACATCCCCTAATGCCTCGTCATAACTCGTGGGATCATCATCTTCTTCAATGATGACATCCTTAGACGATTCACCCAACAAGAGAAATCTTGCGGGTTTACGAATCACTCTCCCACTACGAGTTTGCCGCACTTGTTGTTGTGCATTTAGGGGGATCCAATTCTAGATGAGGACCCTCATTAAGAGGATTAACCAATTCATGATTTTGTTGTTCTTCTACAAGCGGTAACTGCATCTCTAGGTTCCACTTGTTGATCATCATGCTGAACTTCTGGTTCCGTTTGGTTCCTGTGTGTGTTCAACATCAGGATATTTTCCCTCTTTGAACAACCACAAGAACAAAAGCTGGAACCGCCTGAGGTTGAGGTGAAACTTGATCTGAGACTAGCTCATCAAGAATAACCTTACTCCTAGGCTTATAATTTGCCATATAGTCCTCCTCTAAGAAAGTTGCATGTGTGCTCACTATGACCTTCTTTTCCTTCGGACTATAAAACAACCAACCTCTGGTTCCTTTAGGATAGCCTATAAATATGCATACTTCTGGACGAGTCCATCTTATTTGGCTTCGGTTGTAAGACATGTGCCGAGCACCCAAACCCGAATATGGTTCAAGGTGGGCTTACACCCTTTCCATAATTCTATTGGTGTCTTTGAAACCGACTTGGATTGAGCTAAGTTCAATAGGTACAGCAGTTTCTAAGGCATATCCCCAGAATGAATAAGAAAGAGATGAATAACTGAGCATAGATCTTGCCATTTCTAAAAGGGTTCTATTTCTCCTTTCAGCAACTCCATTTTGCTGGGGTGTCCCTGGAGAAGATAATTGTGAAACTATCCCTCTTTGGTCAGGTAAGACCTGAACTCTCCATAGGTATTCCTCTTCTGGCAGGAAGAGTCTTAATTTGAACACCAAGATGCTTTCTGCCAGCCTTGAACTCTTGGAATTTTCCAAAAGCTTTAGACTTGTGATGCATCAGGTACACATGTCCAAATCTAGAGTAATCATCAGGAAATGTGATCAAATACTCAGACCCGCCTCTGGCCTGGACATTTATTGGTCCACATACATCAGGATGTACCAATTCCAGCTGAAGTGTGGCACGATTTCCCTTGGCCTTGAAAGATCTCTTAGTCATTTTACCCTCTAAACAAGATTCACAAAAACTGTGGTTAATGACAATCTCAAATGCCAAGATAAGGGATTTTAAAATCCCACTATTGACCAAACCTTGTATCCTGTTAGAGTTAATATGACCCAATCTCAAATGCCAAAGATAAGTTTCATTGAAAACTTTTCTTTTCTTTGATGAATGAACATGCTCAACATCTCCTAATTCAACATGATTAATTTCACAAGCAAGGACTAAGGAAATAAAGACCATTAAACATTACACCGGAACAAATAAAAGAAGATGGACTTCTTATTGAAACTGAGGAATTAAAAAACTGTCAAACCATGTTTAACTAAACAACTAACAGAAATTAAATTTCCTCTAAAATCCCATATAAACAGTCTTTAAAACCAAAGTTCTGCAATTATCAAAAGATAAAATAACTTGTCCCACTGCTAGTGACACAAGCTCCCCATTTCCAAGCTTCAAAACTCTTTGTCCTTCACTTACAGGCAAGCTATGTTTGAACCACTGCAAAGAGTAACAAACATGGTTAGTGGCTCCTGAATCAATGATCCATTTATCATTGTAATTCTCCACTAAACAAGCCTCAATCACATGTAAATTACCCATACCTGTTTATTCATACGTGGGCAATTTTTCTTCCAATGCCCCTTTTGTCCGCACTTGAAGCACTTGCCTTTTGGCTGCTTCATTGCAACTAGTTTGGCAACTGGAACTCCTGATTTCTTCTTTTTCTTGTTTTTGTTCCTTCCCTTGGGTTTCCCCTTAGGTTTCACAGAACTCTCACCAGCAAAAATGCACTGCCCGCTGACTAGAGACGTCAGGATTTTAAGCTCATGCATCAGCTGAGTAAGGTCAAGATTCATCTTATTCATATTATAATTCATCTTGAACTGATTGAAGTATTCAGGCGGTGATTGCAAGAGAAGGTCAACTTTTACTTCTTGTTCAAATTTGACCCCATGGTCTTCAGCCTTCTTGAAGTTTGCTATCATTGTAGACAATGATCCCGCACACTTCCTCCAGACATCACTGTCTTGGTGACTGCATTCAGCACATTCTGCCTAGTAGAGCTACTAGACGTAGCAAACATGCCATCAAGAGTCTGGAGCATCTTTGCTCCACTCTCAATCATGCTCACTTGCTCTTGAAGGTGACTGGCGAGACTGGCTAAAATATAGCAACGAACTACCACATTTGCCTTTTCCCATTTTTCCTTCTCCGCGAAAACGTGCCTTGTTGCCTCAGGCGCATCTTCAGCGTGCTGCTGCATAGGGTAGTTAGAACAAAGTTGAGCTTTTCATATTGAAGAACAATATCCAAATTAGTTTTCCATTGTTTGTAGTTTGTACCATCCATAGGTTTTTGGCTCAAGATAGTAGCTAAAGGATTGAATGAAGACATTTTTCTGAAAACAATGAAAAAACACACTAATTACAAACTAGAATAACAACAAACAAATATAGCGCTAGTAGATTCTAATAACTACTACTTGTTTATTGTTTAACAATCCATTAGTTATCTTTACAAGGCTTACGATGGGCAAGATACTTGTAAAACTAATATTGTTATTTTGGGCCTTCAGTTTCATTGCCAGAAGTCCGATGGGAGGGTTAACAATTTTACCAAAGTTGAATGTATTTAACCATTGTTTACTTTCAAAATTATCTTTAGTGTCTAAGTGTTGCCGACGATGGGCCGTACAAAACTTTACTAAAATTTTGAAAAATATTAAGGTTTAATCTAGCGAAATCGATTATCCTTATCCATGGGCTTTAGCGATAACCATTTCACTAATAAACCCACAATTGGAGCCCGAGGTTTAATACTTTTTAAAAAAAATTTAAACCTTCACCCATTCAATTTTTTTTTTAAGTTTAGAATTTTCCAATTTCCAAAAAAAATGTTTCATTCGAAAATAATTTTTGTTTGATTTCAAAAACCTATGTAAGTAGGTGTAGCCGATGAACGTGCATCACCTAACTTAACGTAATTTTGAAAACATTAAGGTCCTAAAATCTGGTCACTTTAGGCGCGTGCTCCACACAATCATGATACATGATTGTTGTATGCAGCGTGTGTTATTCCATGACCATTTTAGAAAACCCACAAAATTTTATTTTCAAGAAACAATTTTCTCTTAGGAAATTATCTGGATTATTTGTCTAGATTTTAATTCCACAATAAATTAATCTCATTATTAATCTTGATTTCTTACCGAAAATCATAATAATTGATAATTAATCTAGTGGATAACTTAAAATTTAAATAATCGCGCATAATAACTATATACTAGTCGTATCATGACAAAAGTTACTATGCATATATGACATGTGATTATGCAACAATATGGCACCATCCTATTCTATATGGCATGTTATTACAAACATCATGTTAATCGCACATATAATTCATACAATTCAATAAAAGCAATAAATAATTAAACAAATAACTTTAATCCATGGTTTTCCTAAAAAAAAAAAAAAATATTACAACTTTTTCTTTCGTCCAACCCACAATATTTGTCTCAAGCCCCTTTAGGGTATCCATGGGCCCAAAAGCCAAAAAAACCCAATCCTTGGCGAGAAACCCTAGGACACGAAAGAGGAACCCTAGCCGTCAGGACTGCCGCGTCAGCGACTTCGTATCAGGATTAAACTCCAGGGGAAGGACCGCCATGAAGAGACGAGAACGCCGCCGCAAGAACCACCCAAAATGGTGGCTCACGCGCTCTCACGCGCGCCTCCGCCCGCGTGAAGGCCACTTTCAGCCACTGTGGCGGCGCGGCGAGTTTGGCGGTCCGCCCACCATTTTTCCTCGTCTCTTTCCAACCATATATGGATCATTCAATTCTAGATCCAGAGGTCCACGAAAAGTCTGCAGTGTTGATTGCTCATCTTCTTCGTTTCTTGATCTTGAACTTTTTAGAAATTCGAAAAATACATAGGAAAATGCGAAAAACATAAAATAAAGCAAGGAGGAAACCTAATCATATGGGATTAGCCTCCTTGTTACAAACCAAGAGAAACACAAGAGAATCTAACCATGGATTAAAGTGATTAACCGATTAAAAATTAAGACTTTTACCGAATATGAACTATAAGCGAAAAAATAACATGAAATAAATAACAAATACAGAAAAATAAGGTGCCATATTTTTCAAAAAAAAATTTCGAAATAAATCACATGAAATATAAATAATATCAAAACTGTTCTTTTCCTCATCGCAATCGACTCTGATACCAATTGTAGGTATCAACAGAAACACGGAAGCGCATCGTACCGACGCGACGTAGAAAAATAGAACCTTCATTGTTTTGATTACCTGAAGGACGCAGTGAACCAAAGCTTCACGATCGGATATTCCGCTCTCTGATAGATCTTCCAGACTATCTCTCGAGGGGATGGCGCAGTGGGCAACCATTCAGATGATGAACGTCTTGCCTCTAGGGTGTCTGTTTTGATGAAAAACACTTAGAGAGGCACAAGGGTGAAAAGATTAGTTTATATATGTTGTGAAGTCCAAGACCTAACCCTAAGCCACATGGGCCATATTGTTCTTGGGCTTTAATCTCACTAAAGTCTTATTGGACTTAAGTGACTAAAGAGCATATAACCCAACAAATTGCTCCATTTTTCTTTTTTGAATAGTTAAATCTTGTTACCATTAACTTGTCTCCGTGAGTTAGGTTTTTGTGCACAGGAGCATTACATTAAGTGCAAGCATCAAGAGCAGAAGCTAGAATTGAAAGAAGCAAAAGCCCACCATTCAGGTGAGCACCGCGCTCCAAGAGCACAGATAATTCATCTTGAAGGCGGCCTATTTTGGTGAGCGCTCAGCGCTCCTGCGATAACTTGATTTTTTGTTGCGTTTTATTTGGGCCAATCTTGGGCCCCTTGGAGGGGAAAGAATGAAAAACGCAGAGGAAGGGGAGTAGGCGGCATCTAGGTTTAGTTTGAGGAAGATTAGAACTCTCTCTCTCTCTCACTCTCTCTTTCTAGGTTTTGGGAGTTCCCAATCTTTGTTTTGGCTCCGTTTGGATTGTAATTTACAGCTTTCTTTCAATAACAGTTGTGAAACTCCCCATATGGAGGAGTAATCTCTTTCCGTGTGCAAGGATAATGAAGATTGAGATTGTTCTTGAGGTTCCTAATTTTAATTGCAATTCATGGTTGGTTTTTCTTCCTGTTTACTTTCTCTTTTGATATTAATTGCGAAGATTTTTGTAATTGTATTTTTAAGAGTTGTTTGATTGTGCATTCGTTTGCATGCAAAATGTAGATACCATTGGGGTATTGGATCGATTGATTTAATTACATCCAATTGGTTAGGGATTGAAATTAACTCCGATAGGAATTAGGTTGTGTAATTGGTAATAAACTGCCATAAGTTCATAGAATCACGATCGTGAATTACTAGTTCATATGTTAGCCAAACCCTTAGTGGAAGTGCGATTGTATAACCTAAGTAGAATTGCATCATTGTTGTGTGATAACATAACTAATGAAAGTAACCATACCGTGAATTTATTTTTTGAACCGATGATTGAATAATTCTTGATCTGAATGACTCATTGTACAGGTAATTTTCTCATATAATTTTCTCATTATAATTTCTTAATTTAATTCAGTTGCTACAATTTCTAAAACTCCCAAATCTCTTGAATCAATTTGAACACTTCCTTGTGAGACGACTTAGTTGTGCCCTCTACTACATTTTTGGTGCAACTTGGCACTTTATAAATTTTTAATTTGTTGTGAGTCGCGACAGCTCACATCATGTGTTTTTCTTATGAGACCTTGATTAATATTGGTACATTGGGAAGCAATTTTTGGTACTAATTCAAAGTCAACTGGAGTCGTTCTCTTTGGCATTGAAGTAGAGATATTCAAACAAAATTAAATTAACACGTTTCAAGAAAAATAAAATGTTCACTACATTGTGCATTAATGCCTCTCTCTCATAATGGCTTTCTCCTTGAGCCCACTCTGAGTAAAACCAGCAATCATAGCATTTCTAATCATGTTGGATTTTGGATACATGTTTGACCCATATTATATTCGTTGTTCTTGATGCAAATGCTTATATATGGTGAATCCATGTTAACGTTATTAGATTAGATCTTGGTGATTACGTTCGAATCTACATCTCGCTAGTCGTTATTAAGGTAAGATATTAACAACAAAAGGAAGCACCTTAGTTAATAATTAGTATGCCTTTCCGACTATAGGCAATGATTTTTCTTTGTAAGGCAACATTTTTCTCTCTAAGGAAACGCTTTAAAAGCATTGCCTATTTGTGCATAAACGTTGCCTTTTCTTCCTTGATCAAGGGCAACATTTTCCCTAACTAAGCCAACACTTTAAAAGTGTTGCCTATTTTCTGATCATAGGCAATGTAAAAATAGCATTAATGTTCCATTGTCTTCGCTAATCATAGGCAACACTTTTAAAGTGTTGCCTATTGTCTGATAATAGGCAACAAAAATGGTGAAAATGGCAAAAACATTGCCTTTTCGTCCAGATCAAATACCCACTATTAAAGCGTTGTCCTTGCTACATTACTGGCAACAAAAAAAAAAATGCAGACATCAAGTACCAAATGCTTCAAATGAATCCTCTTTTTTAAGTTTTCATTGAACAAAATGGGAAAACGTTGTTCTCAAAGGAGTGAAGGCCTTAGCTATTTGCTAAATTTCACAAAGGTTTGAATCAATCAAAGTCTTAGGCTTTTGCATCTCACACAAAATCGTCAATGTTTGCTTATCTAAACCATTTTGTACAAAGGAAGAAATTATGGTATTCCAAGATGCAGCATCCCCATATCAAACAAAAAAAGAACAGATGCAGCATCCCATTGAGCACTGATAAGATAAGCATCAAAGCTATTAATAGCTGGCAATTATTTGTTGAGATTTTGTTATTAGTTAGTTATTTGGTTAGTTCTTATAACAGCTTTCATTTATAAAGGCTGTTATATCATCTCTTAAACACACTTCAAAAGTCAATGAATTCATAATACAATACACATTCAGATTTATTCACTTTCTTGTATTTCCTCTTGTATGCAGTTATTCAATTCTGTTTCATGGTATCACGAGCTTTTCTTTTTGATCCATGACTCCATCATCTTCCACTGTTAGCTATTCTCCTTCCTCTACTTCTTCCACTCACAACTTTGCCAATCCCGTTTCTTTCAAATTAGATGAAGACAATTATCTACCATAGCAACAAGAGGCTTTGGCCACAATAGTTGGCTTTGAACTGAAGAATTTCTCAAAGATACCAAGATTTCCAAGAAATTTAACTTTATTCTATCTTTTGATTCAATTTTAAATGTCATGTTTAATCATTGTCAATATTGTATTTTGTGGTCTCATATCTTTCTCTTTGGGTATTTTATTTTGTTGTATCTTTTTTTGTTCTTTTGCATAGTAATCGCAAATGATCAAGCTTGTTTTCTTTATTTCTACATCAGCCCAGTTTTTTTTTTTTTTTTGTCAAGAGTCCAAATGCATCCTTTATTCGAAGTAGGCCCTTTTCACATTTTGCTCAGCCACAGCACTCTTCAACAAATTCCATTCCCAAAAAAAAATCTTTTGTTTGCTTGTGCCAGCCTTCTTCGAACTCCCCTTTGCAACAGTGGAATCAGAGGCAGAGACACAGACACTGCAGGGAAAGGAAAAAGAAACAAATACTCTTTCTTTCTTTTTTTATTTTGCAACAACAGAAATGGTAATCCTGCAAAATGCACTGTCCAAAGCAGAGGGATCCAAAGCTTTTGAGCTCAGGATAAAAGAGGACGGAGATTTGAAGCAACGGGATCGATGACCTTTTTTCACTCACAGAGATACCATTCACATTCTCTGAGACCCCTAAACCAATAGTCTCGTTGTTCTTCTTTCCCAAACCATTAACAATGGGGTCCCACTTTAAACCACCATAAGCTCCATAGTCAAACCTCATACTCTTCAATCATACGCGCAAAACCATTTTCATAGAAGCCGGAACCAAAATAATAATAATAATAATAACCAGAACCTATCATAACCCCAATCCCCTTAATCCCTTGTCTTCACTCAAACCATCTTTCAACATCCAACACAACCACAACAGCAACATCACTAGTAGCAACCCATCACCAATAATCCATCTAAACACCAAAACAAACCCAATCCCATAACAAGCCATAAGAAAAGAATAACAAAAAGGAAAAGAGGGAGATAAGAATAGGAGCCTCAGCACAACCCCTCCCCTCGACACCACCAAGGCCACCTCATCTCCGTCGAACCCAAACAGAAGCACTAGCTGCCACCCTCTACCTCGCACAGCCCAACCACTGCGAGCTCCGCCGCGGATCCCTCCACAACTACCACCATCACCCTCCACGAAACCAAACCAGTTTCCCTCCCAGGGCTATTGACTGAAGCTATGGACTAAATTATGTTATTCCAAGGCTATTCAAAATGTGTTAATCCTCGAACTAGGCTTATTTCCATAATCGCTTGAAGGAATGCCAAGAAATTGTGTGCGCTTATATATATATAGTGCATATTATTTGTTAAAAAAACATTAATAGTTCAACATTTTAAATTTACATCCCGGTCCTTTTTTTGCATTTGGTGTGACGAAAGTAAAAAAAGTATATTTATCATGTTACCCATTTTATTTTTATTTGTAGATTTTAAGTTATAACAAGATGCGTCGACTATTATATTGATTTTTCACAATAATTTTAAACTACAGAAATAAGTAATTAGCAATAATAATTTTAAATTAAAATGAAATTAAATAACGAAGGTGAAAATTACAAAACCTATATAATAATAACAACAATATTTATAGATGGATCTTACTATATAAGAGACACTTTCATTCTTATATTTGGAGCACTCATTATTTAATATTTCTTTGCTGGCAAAATTCAAGGCCAAAGCAGTCATAACTATGGCGCTATTCTTTTCATTGGCATTACCAGTGGGAACTGCCATCAAGTTAGGGATTACTAAAACCTATAACGAGAACAGCCCGACTGCTCTTATGATGGAAGGAATTCTTAACGCTGCATGCATCAGTTGGAATCTTAATATACATGTCTCTTGTGGACCTCCTTGCTGCCCATTTTATGCATCCAAGAGTACAACAAAGTGGCAGGCTTCAGATGGGAGCTCATCTATCTCTTCTTGGGGCTGCTTGTATGTCAATTCTAGCAAAATGGGCCTAAATTAATTAACTTTAAATCCTACTCTTGTACACCAAACAAAAAATATAAAATGACAAAAATAAACCTTTATTCTTTTTTTTTATTGAATAAACCTTTGATTTTGAAAAGTCACAACATGAGAATCACATCACGGGATCGTATATTCCAATTGTTATACGGATCCACGAAATAAAAACTGTCCATAATTGGGAAATATTAAACACGCGGTTGGCAGAGAACCATTGAACCACCACATATTAAAAAATATTAAATATATATAAAAATTTTATTAAAAAAATATTAAATTTTTATTTTCATATTTTATCACAATTATCTCTATTTTTTTGAAAGTATAGAAATTTTTCATATTTCTATATTAAAATAGAAATTTTTTTAATTTTTTCAACCGCCAAACAAGATTATGTTGCTCAGTTACCAAATGATATAGACAAAAACTGGTCAGTCTCCGTGTCCCCACTGTGACTCATTCCACAGAGTGGCGACGCCAGCAAAGCCATGACCTCAGATGTAACATTATTGATATAGTAAAATGCATAAATGGCAGAAGCAAAGGACTGGTGAGTATTGTAATAAATAATTAACTTGATGCTTGAGTAGCCACTCAGATAAATTGTCTTGTACACGCACACCCAAACCCTGTTTGGTACTGTTCTTGAGTGAAAAGTCACCATGACGACGACGAAGAAGAAAGCGCACTTGGTGTTCGTGCCTAGTCCGGAATCAGCCATCTGGTGTCCCCGTTGAGTTCGCGAAGCTTCTCGTCACCCGCGACCACAGTCTCTCCATCACCATCTTCGTCATCAAGTCACCCTTCGACACCAAAACCACCGCGTACACCGAATCCCTCGCTTCCTCCTCCTTCTCCGACCGCATCCACGTCATCAACCTCACCCAATGTCCCACCCCTTCCCCCTCTGAATCCATATCAGGTCCCTTCCTCAACAATCTCATAGAGAGCCAGAAACCCCACATCAAAGAAGCCGTTTCCAACCTCACTCGCTCCGACTCAGCCCCGCCACTAGCCGCCTTCGTCGTCGACATGTTCTGCACCACCATGATCGACATCGCCAAAGACTTTGGGGTCCCTGCCCTCGTCTTCTTCACCTCTGGGGTCGCCTTCCTCGGTTTGATGCTCCATCTCCTCACGCTCCGTGAACGCGACAACATCGACACAACCGAGTTGGACGGTTCCGATGCCGAGTTGGCCATCCCGAGTTTCGCCAACCCGGTCCCTGTTAGGGTTCTGCCCACTATTGTGCTGCGCAAGGAATGGGAGTGGTTTTACTTGTCATACGTGCGAGGGCTCAGGAGAGCCGATGGTTTTATCGTAAATTCGTTTGAGGAGCTCGAATCCCATGCGGTTCGCTCTTTTTCTGATGGGGATCTCCCTGCCGTCTATCCGGTGGGACCCATATTGAACGTCAACGGTGGCGATGCTGGATCCGAGTGTGAGCATGATGTCATCAAGTGGCTGGATGATCAACCGCCTTCGTCGGTAGTGTTCCTGTGCTTCGGGAGCAGGGGTTGGTTCGCTGAGGATCAGGTTAAGGAGATCGCGCGCGCTCTTGAGGACACTGGGGCTCGCTTCCTATGGTCCCTGCGGAAACCCCCAACGGATGGTTCCATGGGCCTCCCCTCTGAATACACTCCCGAAGAGATGGCTGCGGTTTTACCTGAAGGGTTCTTAGATCGGACGGCAGGGATTGGGAGGGTCATTGGGTGGGCCCCCCAGGCCCAAGTTCTGGCCCACCAGGCCACTGGGGGTTTCGTTTCGCATTGTGGGTGGAATTCTACCCTGGAGAGCATAAACTTTGGTGTGCCCATTGCCACGTGGCCGCTCCGTGCGGAGCAACAGACGAATGCTTTTGAGCTGGTGTGCGAGCTGAAGATGGCGGTGGAGATTTCGTTGGATTATTGGATGGATTTCAGGGTTGGAAGTAAACCTGTGTCTGTATTGAGTGCGGAGAAGATAGCGAGAGGGATAAGGAATGTGTTGGAGAAAGATGGAGAGGTTAGGGAGAAGGTGAAGGAGATGAGTGACAAAAGTAGGAAGACAATGGAAGAGGTGGATGTTCCCACTCGCACTTGGGACGTTTCATTGATTATGTAATGGATCAGGTATATGAGTGAGGGAATGAATGATATTATGCTCGTAATCATACACAAAATGATTAGAGAATAATAATTGAATTTACAGCTTGAGCCAGCTTTAATTAATTTTATTTCTACTCTCTGCATCTCTGCACCTAATAAATTAATTTATTATTTCAACTCATTGACTATAAACCAACCCAAAGCATAGTTTGGATTGAAGTTTGCAAATTTGATTTTAAATGTGTGATTTTGCAGACTCAATTTTGATCAAAATTGAATTTAGTACAATGTGATTTTTGTTTGAAAATTAAACCTTTACTGGAAAGGGTATACATTAGAATGTTAATGCAATCTTTTTCATTCAATTGTTTTTTAAATATAATTTACTAGATTATATAAATGTTATTATACTTTTTAAAAATGAAACATTTCTAATTAGCAATACAAATTAACCAAGTTGTAATATTTTTATATAATAAACAGTAATATACATAAATCAGCATATCTATTTACTTACATAACCAAGAACTTTTAAAGTTTTAAAGGATTGTTTGTTTAAAAAAAATAATTCAAAGGATTGTTTTGTGGGTCATTTTTTTGGTTACAAGTTTTGTGTGATTATTTGAAGATTTTATTGGGTGATTTACAAATATATGGGTCTGAAGAGAGAGAGTGTGAAATTTCATACATAATTCAGATTGATCGAATGGTTAAAGATAAAAACAGTGAAATTCACTTAAATAATATTTTATAAGTGCACTTCTGCAATTTTTGAAGAAGTAAAAACATTAAACTCGGACTATCTGAGTTTAGTTTTGAAATAAAATATTATTTTTTAAAAGTTTATAATAAAAAATGATATAAAATTGAACGGAACAATAAAATATTGTTTTGATAAAATAATATATTTATGTTGCATTAAATTCAAATTATCCGAGTTTAGTGTAAAATAAATTATTATTTTTAAAAAATTTTAAAAATCTTGAATAAAATAGGATAATGTTTTAGTAAAATAATAATTTTTAAAGTAGTTTGTTACTAAATTTCTTTACTTCTTCTATATAAATTGAGACCCTCTATGGCCATCCTCACCCTAACTTGAATGAGAACTTCCCTCTCTTTGGCCGTCTTCCTTTTCTCAGGTTGTCCTCCCTCTCACCATTCACACAATTCATCTATGCTCTCTCTGCTTCCCTCTCAATCCATTCAATACATTTTCTGTTTTTATTTCAGTGATTTTTTTTCTCGGTGTGTCCCCTCCCATTTTTTTAACTCTCATTGTTGATTTTAGAAGGAGAGGACATTCTCCACTCATCCTCTATCTCCTTCTATTTTTTCTTGTTTCAATGTTCTTATTTCTTATTGTATGTCCCCTCCGATCTTTTTAGCTATTATTGTTGAGTTTAGAAACACAGGAAATGCTCCACTCGTTCTCCATCTCATTTTCATCCTTTTTGGCTGTGTTTTAAGTTTTAGAAGTAGAGGAAAAAAAGTAGTAGCATTTAAAAATGTGCCATAACTATCAAAAGAAAAAAAAATGTGCCAGTATTTTTTAAAAAATAAGTCTGTATAGAAAAATATTGGTAAAAAATATTTAGTATTAAAAAAATGAGTAGCGGTATCATAATAATAGTATATTTCAATGGTCACATCATTACAATATACGAGTGAAGGTATTACATTTATATGTGAGAGTCTTAATATCTTTCTATTTACATTGTAAGACCCCAATTTATTTTATTCTTACTTTCTTTAATTTGTTATGTGAAATTAATTGATATGTCAGAAAAATATTTGGTCCATGTCCATAGTGTAAGAGTAATGAAATTCAGCCAAATATAAAACATATAACATATATTAATATATTAATAATATATATGTATTTTTAGACAGGATATAATTGGATATCTTTGTTTTAAATTTAAAAGAGACTATATTTACAATTAATAAGGGAGGAGGGACCTATTATCTCTATCCCTAAGAGTAAAAGTAGTGCTCCACTATCCACTTTCTCTTATTGTTATTTTTTTTTTTTAACTCCATTCACTAAATCCTAGCAGAGCATACAGTTATACCACTTTTCACCTCCATAAAAAATTCTTTCACTTCATCTCTTTGATCATCTTCCAAAAGTTTATGGTTGAAGTGATATTTGATCTCTTCACTTTCGGAAAAACAAAATCCATCTCAAATTCTCTTTCTTGAAACTGTAGCACACCCAAATGTAAAAAACAAGAATTTAACTTTTTTTCACTTCAATAGATTTTAGTAGTCTCTAATTTTTGTTAATCCTCAAATCAAGTAACGGTTTTTGTAAAACCTTAGTATTTTTAGTTTATTTGTAGTCTGCAATGTGTTCGAAAACAACGAACTGTCCACTGTACATAATAAGCTCCTTTTTCGGTTGTTTACACGTGAAAGGAGTTATCACTTTTACTGCTTTTGATTTAGTTACGATCTTCAAATTGCAGACAAATTAATTGATTATTCTTGTGACTTGATATTTTATATTCTATTTTATCTTCAAGATATATATACCCATATTGCTCCTTTTCGGTTTTTGTCTTATTTGCACTTAAAGAATTTTCCTAGAGTTCCATAACCGCTTCGTAAGTCAAGACGTTAATTGTTATAGTTTTTCTTACTGCTTTTAAGTCCATCATATTGCAATTGACGTATTTGTCCATTGGATCAAAACCTTTAACAAATTATGTGAGGTAAATTATTCTTTTTCAATTATCTATTTATTCAAAATTTATCCTATACTTTGATTATGAAAACTTCCTGTATTTTGTGATAGATCTTTAACGATCAATATTTTATTATATTATTTTTCTTATGTGATTGTTTCTTACGCTGGGTACAAAATATATACCTTCATATACCCAAGAAAAAGGAAAAGGGACATTTTACGTTAGTTTTCGTTACTTTCTGTTTGAATAATTATTATCATTATTATATATGTTAACTTATTCTCGTATGTTACAATAAATATATATAAACTCGTTCTTGTTAGGTGTTAATTCTTTTATATAGAGGGTTCTTTTAATTGCAGTTGCACAAGATAGTAATTAGAACATATTGCCAATTGCTTTTACTATTGTTGAGAGTGAGTGTGATGATCCAATAAATTAAATTAGTTCTTGTAAAAAAAATAGTTACAAATAATAGTGAATAGGATAAATTAAAAGTAAACATAAACCTTGTTGTGATATCTGAATAATTTATTTTGTCAGTGTCTTTAAAATAATTGTCAGTATGAAAAGATAAGATAAATGAGATCCGAATATGACATAGGCTCAAATAGATAAAATCATGTTAGCACGATATATAGTAGGTGAAACGAATTTTCCCTTTTCTTTTTCCTTTTTCCCTTCTTTCCCTATTCTTTTTTCCCTTCCCTGTTCTTTTCCTTTCTGGGTAAAGTGCTGCCTCGTTCTCCCCTTCTCAACACACTATCTCTCCCATGGAAGGAACCAAAGTCGCATCACCCATTGTCACACCTGCTTAGCTATTGCCACCGTGCGCCACCCTTACCCCTCCTATAGCCATCGCCGTCTCCCTATCTTCTCCATGCTCTATTGTTCACGGTATCTCTCATTAAGAGAGGAATCGCTTGGGGCCATGAAATTTGGGTTGTCCTTTCCTTGTAATGTTCTTCTTGGAGTAGTGGGTGGGTAAGTGTTAATCTTACTCTATTTATCCTATTGAGCTCTCACGTAATTATTCATGGGAGATCTGGGTTTTAGGAACCCTAAGTGTAAAAATTAGGGGTTTTATAGTCTAGAGTTAATTTATATTAATTGAAAACATTGCTAGCTCATATATTTTATTGTTGTCTTGTTCCAAGATTTAGAAAGCGATGGATGTTAACCATAGATTTCGATAGTTGGAGGAGTAGTCTTTGGTTCCTTGAGAATCATTGTTGTGAGTAGATTTAATTCTTAGTTATATTTCTCTAATATAAATTATTTATGAATTTTATATAATACCTATTATTGTTCCTTGTTTACAAATTCGCATGGTTTAAGTATTTAAGATATTTATTCGTTGTTGTTGATTGAAAAAAATAAATGTGTTTCAATTACCACATGAGACAAATAAATGATTTTATGCTATATTTAAGAAAAAGATTGGTTTGAATAGGATGGGTATAGATTTTAATTAGAACTTGAAAATTGATTCATGGGCTAAGTTCCAATAGTATTGATGGATGAAAAATTATTGGAGTTGGGATAGGCTCATGAAATGGGCTATATATAGTTTCTAATGAAAATATTTGGAAAAACTGTTGAGTAAATGATAATGATTGGTTCTTTTATAAAATGTTTAGGAATGCCTGGAGGAACTGCAACTAATGGTAGATGGCGTTAGCCAAGGTGCACCTTGACTAATGAGAGTGTTACATGACCATATGAAAATGGTGCATGATGGATAAGTGTAGGTTCACTTGTGTGGAGCTCCTAATGGAAGGCGGGATCGCTCGAAGAATGGTGAAGTTGTGATCCTGATGGAATTTCTTGTTTAAAGCCACTTCCCACTTAACTGTGTGCTTTGGCTTAAATTTATTTTCTTATGTTATTGTACGATTTTCTAATGTTGTTGCTGTAGTTATTGTCTTATGTGAGCTATGGATGCTTTATCTACTTCCGAATTACAAAACTCATTTTATTGTCCTTCCTTTTTTAGATACAGGTGTAGATCCTAATTTTGTGCATCTTCCAACTCGGTGACCTCTATCACTTGCGTGGTGAGGCACTTTTAGTTTCATAGCCTCTTATTTAGTATTGTAGCTCCAATGTGTCGATAGGGTCAGGGACATGGTTATGTTTTTTTATAAAATTTATTTTGGTGGATTGGCTGTAATGATTTTTATATAATATTATGTTTCTTTACAAGGATTAAAATATGCTAACTGATGTTTTGTTTTATGTCTTAATTCGCTTGGGTTTGGAAAAGCTCATTTCATGAGAAAATCAAATTTCAAGATATATGTATAACTATCTAGTATCATGAGTATGTTGACCTTTTGCTATATATATATATATGTATATATATATATATATGTATATATATATATATGTATGTATTTGGGTTCGAAAATAGAGGAAACTCTACCGTTTTTGGGAAAATATGCATTTTAAGGTTTGTTAGGGAATATGTTCCTTATGTGCTGGTCGCACTCTAGGTTGGGCCGTGACAAAGGTGGTATATGGCTAATTAGAGCAAGTGTTTTTTAGGAGGGTTACAACTATGTAAATGGAAGCACGCCCATTTTCCTAGATTGTGGTACTACCAAAGATCTATAGGAATATTGGTCACGTCCTTCACCTCCTAGTTATTGTATGTGATCCTTGGTGCCATGCACCTTGTGCATGTCATATTCCAAAAGTCACCACTTCCTTTTTCTTCATACCTCGGTGGCATGCTATTCCAACCGTCCCTATTATCATTTAGATCTTGCTTCTCTTCTATGATTTGTGTAACCCTTTGTATTGCTTTGTGGGTTATGTCTGAATTAAGGTTTTGCATGATATAAGTGTGGCTTACATTTAGAATAAATTGACAACTTATCATAAGATTCTAGATAAGAGTTGAATATTGCTTATGATCCATTATGCATATTAATTGCATTGAAGTTGCTCTAATTTACCTTTCGTCTTCTATTTTTCAATTATGTGTATAACGAAAGTATTAGAAAGTGTAGATGCTTGACTTTAATTATTTGGTGATGCGCTAGATAATGCTTATTCGTGAACTTTTTATTATAGCATAAATGATTGTTACGTGTTGATAATCCAGAAGGTTGAAAACTTGAGGTAATACATATCGCATAAATATATGTATGTGTATAAGTAGGCCAAGGAGCCATTGTATTGAAGAACCTTTTTATTGCAACGTGATTAGTTTCTGTAATACCTTAGGGTATACAGTTTCTTAAGAGAATTAGAGCAGTACACATGTCCTTAGGTAAATAGGATATTTCATAGGGTTCCTTAGAACCCACTCATGTTGAGGGTAGACCCACTTGAATTATTGATCAAAGATGTGAAAAAACCTCTCTAGAGAAGTCCTCATTGCTAAAATAAGCACTCAGCGGTCATGAACAATAAGGTGGCGCAATAGGGAAAATATAGCCCTCTGGTGAGCACTAAGCGCTAAAATTTTATAAAAACCCCTGTTTCGGAATCCAGAACACACACCCCAATTTGAAACTTTATTCCTCCACTCTCTTTTACCCCAAAACTTCATTTATTTTTCAATTTCTTCCAAATCTAACTTGAAATTCTTCATCCTCTAAGCTTAAGGTATGTTTGAATCATCATTTTTACTTCCTTTCCTCTCAATTTCTCTTGTTCTTGAGATGTTCCCTATGGTTTTTACGTTATGATGTTCTTTTACCATAAATAGGGTGGAATTAGAGTATTTAGAAAATGATTAACGATTCTATTGATTCTATGGCAGATGTTATTCTTGCTCCTCAAAGTTATGTTGATGCTGTTCCTACATCTTCCACCATTCCAGGTAAGTGGGTTCACATTTGTAATATCTATGTTTATCATTACATCTATTTTCACTAAAATATGAATTAGTATATGATTTTAGAGTTTATTTTGGGAATTATTGAGATTTCTATTGAATTGAGAATATACGATTTTAGAATAACATGAATTGTGTTTTGAGAAAAACTCATGGGACCTTTGTTGATGAGATGAACCTATAGAGAAGGATTAAAATTCAAATTGTTTAAAGTTGAATTGATGATCATATGATTTCTTATACTAGATATTTGATATGAAAAAGGTTTTTGAATGCTAAGATAGAAGACTTTGTGAAAATTATAGGAAAAATTGAGATTTCTGGTTGAGTTAGTAGTAGCTATAGAGAAACAAGCTACATGTTAATGGTAGTTAATCGTTAACCTTAGTACCAAGTAGTTCAAGGCTAGAAACAGAATTTATTATCACAATAGGGGATGACGATATGTAATGCCCAACTGTGACAGAGATTTATATTTAGAGTTTTGTTACGTCATATATATTGTGCGTAATCAAAGTAGAGATTTATGTTTCTATTAAGGTCCTGTTGGCCGGTTTATAGATAGTTGTGATTTTGACTACATGATTATAAGTACAAAGTGCCTTAAAACTGTATTATTATTATTGTTATTATGATGTTGTATATTTTCCCTTGGTGTCTCATAAAAGGGGGTTCCAGGTGTGTAATACCAATGTACACATGTCAGAAAGTTGGGAGCCTCAAGGTCCTCGGACCCACCCAGGCGGGTCTTAAATTTCACTTAGTCTGGATCCTACACCTCCTTGGAGAGCTATATAATAGAACCACACTCTTGGGATCAAAAGTTCGGTAATTGTTCCTAGAGGGAAAATAAGTTGAAGAGTGATTTTTAATGAACTTTATGAAATCTTTAAACATTTTGTTTTTAGCCCAGGAGTTTAGAAAATCTCAAAAATTCTCGGATTTGAACTAAAATCCAAAATTTGGATTTTGATTTGTTGAGATTTTTATTTTTTTGATATTTTATTTGAATCCAAATGGGGTGTTTTCTTATTTACATTTATGTTTTAAAGTTAATGGAGAGTAAAATAAATGAGAACATTAAGTTGTAAATAAGTGAGTATTGAGATAACCCATATGCCATATGACAGAAATAATGCAGAAGTTGGGTTTTGTTGTCACCGCTATAGCGATCCAGGACCGTTATAGAGGTCACAGGAATGCATTTCACGGGTTTTGTAGTTGAGGACCCTATAGCGGTCGTAAGTAACCGTTTCTGGGCGCGATGACTCCTGAACCGCTATAGGTCATATCCGCTAGCGGTCCGTGGAGCATGAATAGTGTCAAAAACGATGTTGTTTCATTTTTGACCTCTCTTTTAAACCCCAAGGGCTCGGGTTCCTCCCCATTTTGGAGATAGAATCGAACTCTTCCCCATTTTCTCCCTTTTCCTTATTCTTCCAATCCAAGATCAAATCATCATCTTCAAGCTTCAAATGTGAGTAAATGTCAATAGATTATGTCTCTATTCTTCCGTTCTTTCATGACCTTGAGTTAGGGTTTGTTATTTTTCTCATTGGTGTCAAGTGGGGAGTGCTCCCCAAAGTTGTTGGGGTATGTTTAGAGTAATCTGAGCTTCCCATAGGTTGTTTATAAGTTTTATTGTTTCAATGTCAAATATTGGTGTCATTCCTCCTTCCGGAGTTCTCGTGGTGTTTGTGCTTCACCGTTCTCCCTCTAGGTGAGTAGGTTTGATCTCATAGCCTTAGTTTGGTTATTATATTATTATTTTATTACATTACGGAGTATTTAGAGATTTGAAAAATGGATTTCTTACATGATATGACTTTATATAAAAATGTGCTTTAGCTATAAATGCTTCATTTGAACTTATATATGAAATTATAATTTTAAAAAATGCATGGGACCATGATTGCTATGTATGGTGTTATGGAAAATGTTTTACATGCTTGAAAAGGGATTTATTAAAAAAATATGTATTGTAGCAACTTCACTATTTTATCAATTATGATTTAGATTCCAGACCATGTTTTAGAATACTCAGAGATATATTAGAAAATATTAAGTTGAGCTATGTCGAAGAAAGTATGATTAGTTTTATGAAGAAAAATGCTATTATAGTTTTAGAGTTTTCAAGATTTAGAACTCTATTTTAAGCTATGATTTACAATTATCAAGTATATAAAAATATGTTCGCATAAGATATAAAATTTAGAATTTCAGTTTGAAGGTGCCAAGAGGTATGAAATTCATGATTCATAGCAACTGAATACATGTTCTGGGCTGAAATCAGAATGTCTACATACGGATGATCCCTTGGACACAATTTTCACAACCAAGTTATGCTAAAGTCATATTGTTAGAGTTATATGAATCTAGAACTTTCAAAGTGCTTATAATTTAGGGGTTTTGCTTCGCAGGGACAAGGTACTCACCTTTCAACTATGGTTTTTTTTGTCAAACTAGTTTAGACGTAGAGATCAGGAATAGAAGATTAGTTAACGCTTATGAGTCGTTAACCTTAGTATCAAGTTATCCATTAGAGGACAATATCGCCCTTAGCATACACAGAAATGGGACCTGGTTAGGTACCCATTGCTTGTCCAGGGACTGTTGATTTCCAGATTTTATTGTTATATATGTATTTATTTAGCTCAGCAAATATTGTTTCCCTAGGCTTTGCCGCACCTTTAGTTAAAATGATTTCATGTTGCTTGTGAGTTTACAATTGTTTGTTCATGAATTTATGGAATGAGAAATGTTTTTTTGATATGGCTATGTATTTTAATATCAAATATTTATGGTTGCTCCATGTATAGTTATGAGTAGGTCCACTCACATAAGTTTTATAATAAAACTCACCACTCTTTTCTTCCTTCCTCACAAAAACATATATACCTTTGGATCTTCCACTCCCTCTTCTCTCAACAACCTTAGATTTTCCAGCTTGGTGAACTTTACATTGTTGTGAAGTCTTGTTTGTATAGAGTGCTCTAGTAATATTGCAGGCAAGGTCCTGGACCATGCATTTATTTTATTTTTGTATACCATGATTCTTTTGGTTTAAGATGATTTGGCATTCTTGGTGTATTTTATGAATGAACAACTCTATATGATTATATTAGCTAAGTTTCAGATTTTATTTATGGGAAAAGATTTAATTTAGATTTCTTGTGAGTTAAATGTAGGAAATCGATTTATGTTTAACTGGTTTTATAAATAAAATATGCATATAGTACGCGCAATGACCACGAGGCTTCGTGGGGATAGGATTCCTCATGTGCTGGTCACGATCCAAGTCAGGTCGTGACAAAGTGAAAACTCACTCATTGAGTTTTGGTAACAAAACTCACCGTCGTTCCACTTCATTTTTAGAGAGTAGCCTTGCGGATTCTTCTCAACCTCCTTCCTCCTAGCAACCATAGACTTCATTGGTGAGCCCCGCTAGGTGAAGTGTATGATGTTTTGGTTTAGAGTGCTCCAAGTGCATTGTAAGCAAGATCCTGGACAATAGAGCACGTTTATGTTTTGCATGGTTTTGTAAACTAAACTATTATTTTGGACTGTACTTGTAAACCTTGCTTCTCATGGTTATTTGAATATATTGAATTTTACATATATTTGATGATGTTATGAAGTTCACCTATAGAGACATATTTGAGAATTTCAATTTGATTATCATGATTTAAAAGAGCAAATGATTAATTTATGAAATAGAAAATATGTTTTAAACGTTTTATGATTCCTGTGCACATAGAGTACTATAGGTCAGACTTACGTGGAAAGGGGATTTCTCACGTGCCACGTTCCTAAATGGATCGTGACAGTTTAGTATGTGCTATAGTGATTGCTAACAAATTAGAATAAACATGTAAGCTATTAGAATGAAACTTCATGGATCAAGTAGTTGAACTCAATAATACTCTTCTACTATTTCCCTTGAATTTGATCATGAGTTGCTAATGTGTGATGTATTGGTCGTAAAAGATAAACCTTTGAACTTTGGTTGATGAGATTTCCTTGTTTTCCTTTTGTATGTATTACAGCCATGAAAGGTTTATTTAAAGTTAGTTTTTTAGTGATTAGAGTTCTAGAATGGAATGAAATATATTTATGATGCAAGATCTATGCCTAGGTGAAATATTGTTTTTGATTCTAAGGGAAACTTATTGTGAAACTAATATGTATTGCATCTTGTTCAAATCTTGAATTCTTGATTTAAGTTTTGTTTGTAGTGACTTTGATCTCTGATGCATGAAATGTAACTTGACACATGCTAATTTTGGTGCACTTGACCCAGAACTTAATCGTAGCCATAATATCAATTCTTGGGATGGATTGGGGTGATGGAACTTATGTGTGTTGAAAAAAAAAAAAGGTACACTCAATGCATAATACCAAGCCTTTCATAAGCATCACATGGAGCAATAATATTGTACAAATTCTCTTGTGAGTTCAATCTCAAAGCTCATGATTTGCCTCTGTTAACTTTTACAAATGGTCTTGTTGTATATATGTGTATAGGTTGCTAAATCCAAACTATACTTGCTACAATAATGAACAAATTTATTATGGGATTTTTTTATCATTTGAAGTTTTCAGGTTTCAATTCATCTTGGAATGGAAGGATATGTTCACTTTCACAAGTTTCCCATGTTTCAATTACATGCTTTCAACGTTGTTTTGGTTCTGTTGTTGCTTGCCTCGGTTTGGCTATAAAGATAATTGCTTTGGGTTGTTTTTCTATTTGCTCACCGCCTATATCAGATTTGTGCATTGGAAGAACAAGACTATGATGCACCACATGTTTATGCTTGTCTTGGATTCTAGCATATCTTCAGCATTTATAGTTGTTGTTGGAGGCATTTGCTTTTTATTTGGTTTATGTCTTTTGGGGTGGTTGTTTTGGCCATATTTTACTCCTTTTTTTTCTTGTGCTTTTTTGGTTTATGTGTTCGCTTTGTGCCTTTTTTGTTTGTGTGCTATGACCTTTATAGCTCCCTCCCTTTGAGTGGTTGAGCTTCTTTGTTTATTAAATAAATAAACATAAGTTCACTTTTCCCATAATGTGATTTTTGCTTTGCTTGATAATTTGGTAATTTGCTAAGCAATCCATAAACATATGTCCAAACTTTGATAAAATTATGGTCATTATTAAAAAAAACTTGCATCATTCTGGAACTCTTGAAATAGCAGTTAGCACAAGATTGCTTTGATATGTCATGCTTAATGGATCAACATCAAATCCCACATATTAATGAGATAATGAATTGATATGCAGAATTGGCATGCTTTCAAACAAAAGGAAAGAAAAGAAAAGAAAGAAAAGAAATAAAAGATCATGTTATTTTCCTAACTACATTTGTTGAATTCAATTTATGAGAGGTTTGTTTATCACTCTACATTAGATGACTATAGACTAGCATTTGTCTCAACTACTCTAAATTGTTGCTAGACTAGAGAAAACATAAAGCAAAACTTTATATATCCTACCTTTCTAGTTAGAATGAGTTTGTCCTTATTCTTTTCTTTTCTTTTTTGAAAGTATTCATTTTATTCTTATGTTGATGTGATGGTTGGCATGTTTATTCTTTTCCTTCATTTTGTGGACAAAAGTCTATATATAGCCAAGCTACCTGTTGTATACTTTTTTAAAGTGTCATTCGATGCAATTTTGCTTATATGCATATCTTAAAATAGCATTCAATGCAATTTTGCATATGTGCTTTTTAACACAACGCACAAAATTGCAATCAAGCCTGTGCAACCTATTTTGGCTTGCTTATTTATTGTTTTTTATTTGATTTGATTTTTTTATTTTTATTTCTTTCTATAAGGAATTGGTATTCTTAAATGAACATGGTACCTGGAAGTGCTTGTTATTCATCAAAGTTTACCTTAATGTATGTTACGTTTTGATCTAAATTTGGACTTGAGTTCTTGAATTCACTCTTAGATATGATATGCAATTGCTTGATAAAGGAAACTTGATGCATGCTAAATTCAAGCAAAATTTTCTTGTAATGCTATGTGAGATTCCAGCCAAAGGTTGGGTACATAGGGGTTATGTTATTATATTTAGGTCCTGAACATAAAGGAAGAATGAGCATCGTACTGAGTGGGAATCAAGCTAATTGATTTTGATCAAATTAATGATTCATGAGAAAGAAGTTTCATACCTTGAAATTAAATGCGAAAGAGTTGAAATGATTAAGTGTTAGGTCTTACTTGTGTCTTGATCATGATTATCATGTGTGACTTCTATGATGTTCTATGTGATTGCCACCTATTCAAGTGATCATGGGCCACAATGTATCATTCTAAAGCGTGGATTTAATTGAAGTATGTAACGCCTAATTTTTCCTGTAATCTTTCCTGTCATTAGAAATTATCAAATTCCGTAAGTAAATATTATATAAAATTTGAGACCAAACAATTCTCAATAAAGGAATATAACGTTAGAAGAGAAGTTAGGAGCAATTCGTACAAGCATTGCAAATTTACTGTATGTGTAAAATGACCAAAATGCCCCTGAGGTTATTTAGAAAATGAGGATCGTGGGCCCCACCCGTCCTCAAAGGGATGTTTTGAGGATAATAAAGGATTGTTTGTGTTATGTGTGTTAATAGAGGAGAAGAATTCAATTTTGAGTTTTACGCGAAATGACCAAAACGCCATGCCGCCTTTAATTCGATTTGCATGCCGACAGTCCGAATCTCACTAAAATATTTTAAAAGGTGTTTTTAAGTTATGAATGACCCTTGGTTAAGTCCGGATGGTCCCGGGTTTTGGTTAAATTACGTTTTGCCCCTTTTTTGTGCAATTTTGCAAATTTTGAGATTTTCGATTTGTCTAACGAAACCTAAGAATATTAGGCTCAAATTAAAGCTTATTAAATTCTAATTACTAATCTAGAGTCAAAATTATTTATTTAGATTGATTAGAACCTAAAATTGCTTAAAACACCCAAATTGCTTAGTAATTCACTTAAGCCCTTAATCGTAAATTCTCTAAATTGCATGAATACCTTGCCTACATCTAAAAAATACATGGAACACACAAATCCTCTTCCACAAGGCTGTAATGGCCAAAATTATTGAGCAATAATTCAGAAAATTATTACACAAAAATCCAAAGGATGAAAACAAAGAATCATGAAAAAGCCACCAAACAAAATGATTTTTCTTCCTTATTTTTTCCTCTAATTTTTGGTCAGATTTCCTTCCTTCCTTTGTCCATTTATGAGCTGCAAAATCTCTATAAATAGGCATGCTTGAAGATAGTTTAGATGCTTAGTTCATAACTTACACAAATTCTAGTCTTAGGAGCACCAAAGCTTTCTTTCTTTCTTTCTCTTGGCCGAATTCTCCCTTCAGCTTTTCAAGGATATTTTGCTTCATTTCACTCAAGGAAACCAAGTTCTCTTCCTTTCTTTCAAATCAAATTAGGTAGGGAGGTGTTTCTAAGTTCATTTTATGCTAAGACAAGTTATGTTTCTAGCTCAAAAATGATGTTTTCATGAGCTTTCTTTTAAGTTTTCATTTTCAGTTTCTTCTTCCTTTCTTTTTAAAGTATTTCGGCCATATGGCCTAGCTTATGATGAGACCATGGTTTGATGATGAGATTCTTGAGTGTTGGTTGCAAAGCTTTCACAAGTTAGATCTCTAAAACTTGAAGGTTTCACTAGTTCCCAAAGCTTCTAAAATTTCAGTTTTTCTTTCCTTATTTTCCTTTCATGGTTTCGGCCAAATGGCCTAGGAAGGAATGAAATGATGGCTTGATGATGAGGACCTTGAATATGGGTTATAAATCTATCACAAGTTAGGCCTCTAAAGCTTGAACATTCCATTTAATGCAAAACTTTAAAGAATAATGTTTTTATCTTGAGGTTTGAATATGAAATATGTATTTTTTTACTTTGTCTTGCTAAGATACATATATTGGGTTGAAATCATAATTTTCTTAAAGTCTTGGAGGAGCTCTAGTAAAGAGATCAAGTGAACTTGCATCCATGTTTAAGTTTATGCCTTGCACAGCCATATTTATTTTATGTCATAACTAAATTCTCAAGAATAAATAAATGAACTTGCATATCTCATGTTTAAATTTCAAGCTTGCATTTCATGTTTAAATTTCAAGTTGTCACTTAATCTCTAAAGATAATAAAGAAGTTGCATCTCATATTTATTTTATGCTCTCACTTTATTTTATAATGGCTAAAAGAATCAATGCATGGCATGTTTATTTTATGTCATCACCTAAAAATCCTAGAGCTCAAAGACTTGCTTATGAATCATAAGCGAAGAAATGAGATAATTGGAGTTAAAGAATTTATTCTTTAAGAAGTCTTGAGAATTGGAGCTTAAAAAAAATGTAATTCTCTTCTCCCTCCCTATGCGGACTACCGGGCTTCCTTGCTTAAGATCTCTTCTTCCTTCTTTGGTCCTGCGGATTACCGCTCCAGTTTCTTGCATCATGTTTATATTACAAGTTCTTGCATCATGTTTAATTTTCAAGTCATCACCTTAAATCTTAAAGATAAAGAAATGGAATTGCATATCATGTTTATAATTCCAAGCTATCACCTTATAAAGATAAGATTAAAATAAGGTTGCATAGCATGGTAATAATTCTAAGATGTCACCTAAATCTCTAAAGCTCAAGACTTGCTCGTTTTATCTTAAGTGAAAGATTTAATTATGAACATTCTTTCAAGTTATAAATCGGTGCCATGGTTAAGTTAGGCCTAAAGTCCTATGACTTCTTTCAAGTTTAACAAAAGAATTAGTTCTAAAAGAGTTTTAAAACTTCGTAAGAATTTATGGGAAGCTAGTAATTTTATGTGTACTTAAAATGTGATTTGATGCTTATTAAGAATTTGGTGTCATTGATTGATTCCCTGGTTTATATGTTATAGTTGCTGTTGCAAACAATGAAAACTTATGCATGAAATAAAGACATATTCTGTTCCTGGAAGAAAGTGTATTACTATAAGAGTGCAATTTGGAAAGATTTTGGCTAAGTAAAGATTTGGTATTTAGCGTGTCCATTGTGACCCACTCTCTTTCCTGGGAATCTCCAGATGCATGATTATAGTTGATATATATTATTCCAGAATAAGACTAAATATGAAAATGTTAGAATTATTATGAATTGCGAGTTGTAACATGCAAAGACTTATTGGTGACTTAAAATTTATAAGAAAATGATCCTTTGGACCCATCAAACTATAGGTGGTGAAAAGGTGATTCTAGCCCCCTAACCTGTTCTCTCAAAAGGGTAGAGTCAGGACTTTAACTTATCAAAAAGGATAAGTATATGCTAGTGACGACTAGTAAGGTATGAGCTCATAACCTAGATTACTCCCAAAAGGGTGGAGTATAGGGTGGCCCAAGGAAAATAATGAGGATGATAAGATTTTAAAGTCACCTAAGGTACTAAAGAAATAAATTATGTGCACCATGTCCATGTGTAGCTATTATGATATTTGCATAACATACATGAGTTGATGATGAGAAATATGATGTTCTTCTATGCATGTTATATTAATGATGATGATGAGGAATATGATGTAATGATAAAAGAAAAGTTCATTATAAATATGACATGTTAAGATTATGATGCATTATAAGACGCATAATTAAAATTGGCCGAATCTCGGTAAAAGTATTTTCTGAACTTAAAATTTAATCTTCGTATGTTCACTATTTTATAATAACCCAGAGATTCCTGGAGACTTTGATGATGACATCGTAGAAGGATACCCTCCTGAGAATTCTTTAGTAAGATTCTCACTCGCTTTCCTTTATTTCCGTCATTGTCTTCAATTTCAGATGGCGACATTCGTCCTGTTCGTTGACACCCTACTTGGGAATGCCACTATGATCCGATGCATCATTCGTATCACTTTGAAGGAAGGTGCTCGGTTCGTGTTTTATTTACGTAGGTCGTCCATTTGCACATCCTGTCCCTAGTTATCATTTTTCTCCTACTTCTCCCTATGGCGATGAAATGGTTTTGAACATGCACGTCCACTTGATGAAAGAATGTTACGTTCTTATCCCGCCTCATCTGCTATCCATGTTTTCCAGTATAATCCACGAACGAGATTCTGAAACCGATCCTTCAGAGGACCTCCTACTCATGCTTATTCTGAGAGCTCTGCTCTACTCTCCCACATGTAAGCGAGGGTAGTGAGGAAAGTTGTCCAGAGGTTAGCAAGAAGATCGTCCATGCGACCCAGCCTGGTACATCTCGTGTGCCCCTTCGAGGAAGCTCGTCATGATTTGGTTTCTTCCCGTTTCCAGACAGTGGCCCTAGAGAGTTTTAAGTAGTCTTAAGAGTGTTATACATCCAAGTTTAGAGTAGCCTTCCTGAGCTTTTAACGTCATCTAGTTTAGGAGCATGAATTTTCTTGTAAATAGTTTCCTATGGTGTGAATATGTAAGATATGATGTATGAACTTAACTCACCTTTTGAGTGAGGTTATTGTATATATGTTGTGATGTGCATTATGGATGTTATGTGATGGAGCCAATATGATATATTTAGATTCTTAAATGTCTTATTTTACTACCGCTTAATCGTTTATGTTATGCGCGGCTCACGATTTCAATTATGTTAAAAAAAAAATGGCTTGTAATTTCACTAAGTATTTTCAAAATATGATGAAAGAACCAAAGAAAAGAGTAAAGTCTAGTCATTAATCCAATTCAACCTAGGTGTATTTGGTTAATTACTAGGGTGTTACAAAGTAAAACTAAAAGCATGCATCTATATATCCAATGAGAAAACTTTGGTGCTATTGTTGTGTTTGGCGTATATATGTGCAATTCTTCTACTACACATTTCTTCATTGAATGATTATCCTTTGTTTTCTCTTTCTTGTTTGCCAGTGTAACTTTACCCAATATACCCAATATGGAAGTGAGTGAAATAATCTAGAAATCACAATTGAAATATGAGTAGACCCAATTGAGATTGCATAGAATAGAAACACGAACAAGTACTATTAATTATATAAGAGATTTTACCCGTAAACCTTAAGAATAAAACTATGTTGTGGCTTGAATTATTTGTCTTGATGATGATTATATTGGCATTGTATGTATAGTTTGATTGGAATAAGTCTTGTATAGGACAAGGCTTAAGTGAACTCTTATGTTATAAGAAGTGTTTAGAATGATAATAAAGATTCAATTGATAAGCAGGTGCTTTAGAGCTTTTTTTCTATACATGCATGATGGATTTTTGGTCTTACCTTAAGATTGTATAAATTTAAATGATTTTGAGAATATTAAATAGGGGGTTAACAATTGATTTTAAATTATTCTTTTGAGCATGAGTAAGAAGTTCTACTAAAAGTTTATACGTGCGTATTTGAATTTCCATGTCTAGATCTTTAGGTTAAAAAAAAAGGAAGACGCAAAAGTATTGATTAGTTATTCTTAAGTTTGAACCCCATTTTATGCTTCAATACTCAAAATTAGTTGTTGAAATGTTAATGTTTTGAAATTGCATGAATCATAAAGGTGTTTCGATAAGTGTGTTTGGAATTCAAGGGGCCGAATTCCTTTAAGGGGAAGAGAATGTGATGAGTTGGTAAATTAAATTAGGTCATGTAAAAAAAATAGTAATAAATAATAGTGAATATGGTAAATTAAAAGTAAACATGAACCTTGTAGTGATAACTGAATAATTTATTTTGTCAATGTCTTTAAAATAATTGTCAGGATGAAAAGATAAAATAAATGAGATCTTTGTATGATATAAGCTCAGATAGATAAAATCTTATTGGCACAATTTGTAGTAGGTGAAACCAATTTTTCCTTTTCTTTTTGTCCCTTTTCCCTTTTCCCTATTATCTTTTTCCTTCCCCATTCTTTTCCTTCTTTTATGCTCAACGTGTTGTCTTTCTCTTCCCCTCTCAACACTCTCTCTTCCATGGAATCACTACCACGCCACCCTCACCCTTCCTATAGTTGTCGCTCTTTATCTCTTTCCATGCTCCATTGTTCAGGATCTTTTTTTAAGAGAGGAATTACTTAGAGCTGAGAAATTTGGGTTGTCTTTTCCCTTTAATCTTCTTCTTGGAGTAGTGAGTAGGTGTTAATATTACTCTATTTATCCTATTGAGCTATCTACGTGGTTGTTCATGGGGAATTTTGGGTTTTAGGAACCCTAAGTATAAAAGTTAGGGGTTTTATTGTCTAGAGCTAATTTATGTTATTATTTATGATAGTAATAAATTAAAATTACAAAAATTATGTTGTCATGAGTTAAAATTCAATGCAATTATTGAAGTTTTTATCTAACTATTTCAAAAATAAATATTAATGAATACTCATATAGTTGTAAATTATTAGAAATTAGAATAAATTTTCACTACAAATTACATTATTGTTTATGATAGTTATAAATTAAAATGAATTTTAATTATAAAATATAGTAAATCATATAATTATTGCATGTTAGTGTAAGTATTGAATGTAAATGGAGTGAATTTTACTATATATATAGACATAGATAGATAAATTAGAATAAATTTTCACTATAAATTATATTATTATTTATGATAGTTATAAATTAAAATAAATTTTAATTATAAAATATAGTAAATTATATAATTATTGCAAGTTTGTGTGAGCATTGAATGTAAATGGAGTGAATTTTACTATATAATATAGATTACTAATAGTAATCAATGAATGCTTAGCATAGTGTTTATGTACGAATAAATGATTTTACAAGGGCCAGTTTCAATTTAAAAGAAGACGAGGAAAAGAAAAAAAATGGGAAATAAAGAAAAGAACGGGTCTTTTTTTTGCATATGGGATTTGGATGGTGTATTTTCTCAGTATGGTATTTTCGAAAAATATCATGCAATATAATTTTTTTTAGGATAGAAGCAAAGGCGGATTCAAGATAATTAATCAAATCAGATTCAAAATTAATCCAGAATCTTTGACGGATTTAGAATTTGACCTAGATTCAAATCTTCCTGTAAAATAAAAATAATATAAAATGATTCTATAAACACCATATACAAATAAATTTATCCATTATCTCATATAAATATAAATCACTTATTAAAACACCATATACAAATTATTATTCCAAAAGAGCTGTGCTTTCTAGCACATTATATCCATAAATTTTGCACTGTGCATTGAATGACATCACGTTACTTCTTTTCATCAATTTTCACAATGTACTTTTTTCGCTTCTAGGAGCATATCTATGAAGGGATGAAATTTTATCCCTTTTTTTTGCCCCATTAATAACACATTATTTTTGTGTCATAAAAAATAAATAAAGATTGAGAGTGTCATTTTATTCTCTAATGGAATGGATTAACTTTGATTCCACATATTTTTTAAAAATAAAAAAATTAATTTTTTTGAAAATGCTTTATTTTAATATTTATACTATGCATTTTAATTTTTTATTTTGATAAAAACATTAAACTAAACTTTTCAAATGTTTTTTTTTATAATTCTGTAATAATTAAGGAAACAATTGAATCAATTTGAATCCATTTTTTATGAAATAAAAGATGAGTAGAATTTATGTGGGAAAATTTTAAAAATTTATAAAGGAATTATGAAAATAAAAATGAGAATGAATGATGTTTATAGTATTTTTTTCATCAAAGATATTAGTGGTAAAAAAAATTACCTTTGACAAGTATTCTTCAATTTTTCTTTTGTTGTGCTGTGTCTTTTGAGATGTATTTTTATTGAAAAAGAAAAATTGCTGCATCATATATATCACGTGTTATTCAAGGATTGGAAGTGGATGGGTCCCTATTAAGAGGGATATTGGTGCAATGGAACTCGAGCTCTGCGCCTCGTCCCTCGTCCCGCCTCCAGTGATGCTTCCCACGTCCCTGAATCCAATTTATCAGAAGAGGGACGCACTCACTTCCGCGTTGGAGGTGCTCTAATACACGGTTAATCAATTGAGCATCATTATATATTTGATATATTTGATTTTTGAGATAGTTATTGCAACCATCAAACCATTGTAATAATGATATAACACTATATATGGAACAATTGTATCATTATTTTTTTCACTGATAATATATTAAATTAAATATTGTATAATAAATAAACTTTTATGTTTGGAATCTATTCAAATGGGTTCGAATTGATTTAGAAATCTAATTGTGCTAAATCCTATCAAATTTAATCAAATTTCAAAATTTAAAAGCTCAAATAAAATAAAACGAGATTTGGCAAAGAAAACAAGAAACCCATGTCAAATAGAGAATAGACACTAAAAACACTGAGGAGTCTAAAAAAACCAATGGATGGGATTCACAGCTTAGAATTTGTTAGTCTCAAATACGTTCAGGACTAACATTAATTCTCCCACATTTATGTCCCGGTGAATGACAGATTCTTTCCCGTAAAACCTGAATCTTGTTTTCAATGCCATTCAATGGTAACTTAATTTATAAAATTCCTGAACATGTGGGTTCTTGGTTTGTAAAATTCAAAGCCCAATATTTCTTAGAGAATGCACAAAAATGTGATAGGACTCCAAATTAGGTTCAATGTGTTTATTTTGAATGAATTAATTTAAACTTCTTATAAAAATTAAAGGTTCCAAACATAAATTTTTATTTAGATGTTAAAGGTTCCAAACATAAATTTTTATTTAGATGCTAAAACAATCTCAATATCATGGTTCAGAAAAACCAGGTGAGATTTTAACGAAGGACTATCCTTTGATTAAACCCCAAAACCGCCTAGGAAAACTGGAGTTTGGGAGAGGAGTCGGAAGACCAAGGCTAGCCAAAAAATCGGTTTAACCGTTTTTTTTTAAATGCAAAATTTCCTTATTTTTGGTTTTTTTTAAAAAAAAATACCTAAAATTTCATATTCCCTAATTTTTTTTTATTTTCTAATATGGAAGAGTAAATTGAGAGATTTGATCTGGATAATATTTATTTTAATTAAGAGATGAATTATGTTATGTTCTATGAATTTTGTTGATGCCTAATTTAATTTTTAGTTATTTTATGATATATTTTATTTTATATTTTTATATATTTATATAAATACTTATTTTATTATATTCTAGTTTAACCCAATTAAACAGTTTAACCTCTAAATCTTATTAATTGATGTATAATTTAATTTCTAATCTTGCTCAATACTCAAAAGACATTGCGGGGTATTCTTTGATCGGACGGAATACTAATAGTTATCCCACCTAAATTTTTCACTAAAAAATAATCTTCCCGTAAAGTCTAATAACTCCTCGAATATAGAGTTTTGACTGTAATCCCTCTGCATCCACGTGTAGAATTTGTGGGCTTACAAAAAGTATTTGACTGCAATAGCTTTTTTGATAATTCATTTTAATAATACTGCACAATAACTGATCCAGTCTTGTCATCTTAATGTTATGTATCAATCCTCCCGTGTTCGGTGGGTTGCTTATGCATCAATTTCATAATTCATAATGTGCTCAGACAAGCTGAATTTACAATTTCAGACCTTAAAAGTCTTCGATCATGGACGTGAAAAGGCTTTATCATGTTCTTTGGTTGTCTTTTACATGCCGTCATATTTCCACGTTGAAAAAAAAATGTAAACGTTCGCATAGGAACCACATGTCTCCTCATCTCTAGCTAGAAAAATATAGAGATTTTTTAAAATTTCAAACAAATTAAATAATATACCCTATCAGTTTTACTGTTTCACAAGAACTGTATTAATACATATAAATATTATTTTTAACACCCAGAACACATCCACTCTATTATTATTTAATATGATATAGTCTCCATTTTTCATCAATTTATCACATTCAATGATAATAAAAAAGTTCCAATTAAACACTCACTTTTAAATATTAAAATAATAATGTTTTATATATATATATATATATATATATGTGTGTGTGTAAAATTTTCAATTCATTCGTATTCAGACAGAGTTTCTTCTACCATATATACCATTCTCCGTATAATCAGTTTATCGTAAGCGAAATGGTCGATTTGTTGGCTTGTCTCTAGGCGTTGATCAAAAGCAAGCCATTGGTCATGTTACATCTATATTTTTATATGCATAACTTTTCAAAACTAACAAAAGAAATTACTTTGTTTAATGGCCCCTTGGCATTTATACAAGCCACATTTGCTCGCCATGCTCAAATCGAATCTACAGATGAGTTCATGAAAGGGCAAAATAAGCATTTAGATAACGAAACTCATCAACTAGGCGTACCCATTTTCTTTTATTTCTTATATATATATATATATATCAAGAGAAGGCGGCAAAGAACTAGTTTAAATTATAGGTATTATATATAGTCTATCTGTAAAAAATAACTTTTTGGTCTTTCTTTTTAAATAATATTTAATATACTTTTTTAAATAACTTTAATGTAATTAATTGATATTATATATATGCCAAGAAATTGTGTGTGCTTATATATATGAAGTGTATATTATTTATTAAAAAACATTAGTAGTTCAACATTTTAAATTTACATCCCGGTCCTTTTTTGGCATTTGGTGTGACGAAAGAAAAAATTAAAAAGCATATTTATGATGTTACCCATTTTATTTTTAGTTGTAAATTTTAAGTTATAACAAGATGCGTTGATTATTATATTGATTTTTCAAAATAATTTTAAACAACAGAAATAAGTAATTAGCAATAATAATTTTAAATTAAAATGAAATTAAATATCGAAGGTGAAAATTACAAAACCTATATAATAATAACAACAATATATATAGATGGATCTTACTATATAAGAGACACTTTCATTCTTATATTTGAAGCACTCATTATTTAATATTTCTTTGCAGGAAAAATTCAAGGCCAAAGCAGTCATAACTATGGCATTATTCTTTTCATTGACATTACCGGTGGGAACTGCCATCGGGTTAGGAATTACTAATACCTATAACGAAAACAGCCCAGCTGCTCTTCTGGTGGAAGGAATTCTTACGTTGCATGCATCAGCTGGAATCTTAATATACATGTCTCTTGTGGACCTCTTTGCTGCCGATTTTATGCATCCAAGAGTACAACAAAGTGGCAGACTTCAAGTGGGAGCTCATCTATGTCAATTCTAGAAAAATGGGCCTAAATTAATTAACTTTAAAGCCTACTCTTGTACACCGAACAAAAAAATAAAATGAAAAAAATAAACCTTTGATTTTGAAAAGTCACAACGTACATGAGAATCACACCACGCAATAGTATATATATTCCAATTATCCTCGCCCAATGCTATGCGGATTTGAGGGATGTCTATCCTTTTGATTATCGAGAAACCTCTCATTGAAAAATAAAAAATAAATAAAAATCTCGTGGTTCATACCATAGCAAGATTTGGACGTGCCTCGACGTACGACCTGTCCTGTACAAACAAAAACTTGTCAGTCTCCAGTGTCCCCACTCTGACTCATTCCACTGAGTGGCCGCGCCAGAAAAGCCATGACCTTATATGCAGCATTACCCTTATCGATCCTACCGTTATCACATCACGTAACAATATTGATATAGTAAAGTGCATAAATATTAGAAGCTAAGGACTGGCAATTATTGTATTAAATAATTAACTTGTTGTGCCTCATCCGGTCAATGCTTATGATATCTATGACACTGCTAACCAGCCATAGGACTGGCATTGATTGTCACTGGTAGACGTTGACTACCGTTGATTGGCATTGATTATCATTGACCGGTATTTTTTCTTTTTATTTTTATAGTCCGAGTTCAAATTTTTTTTTTTAACTCTCAATTCAGTTTTTTTCCCTAATTTCTTCTTCTTTTTTTGGTTCTTTTCTTTTCTTTCTTTTCAAGTTTTTTTTCTTCTTTTCTTCACCTGAATTTGGTCTAATCATTCTTTTTTCTAATTCTCTTTTTTTACTCCAAATTCAATTCTTTTTTTTTCTAATTCCTTCTTTCTTTCTTTTTTTTCCTTCTTTCTTTTTTGTTCCTTTCTTTCCTTTTTTTCCAAGGTTTTTTCCTTTTTTTACCTGAATTCGGTTAGTCCAAATTCAGTTTTTTATTTTTCTAATTTTTTTTCCTTTCTTTCTTATTTTTTTTCCAAGAACTTGGACTCTTTTTTTTGTTAATTTCAATTTTTTTAAGAATTTTCTGTTCGAATTTAGTTCACCGCCTTCGTCACCTCCTCAAGCCTCGATATCACGCTATTCACCGTCGCAAACCTCATCTCTACTGCGTCGTCCACCCTAGCATCGTTGTGGACTCCACTGGTCTTCCCTCGGTCAAAGCCCTTCCCTTTTTGGCTAGCCAAGGAAAGGGCGTTGATTGCACCGGCTAGCCACGAACTGCCCCGGCACCACCGCGGACCACCCCTGCACTACTACCGGACTGCCCCTGCACCAAAGCCTCTCCAATGTCTCTATATTTCTTTTCTATATTACTAACAAAATACTAATGTATCATAAGCACCATAGGCATTGACCGGATGAGTCACCTGCCACCTAACTTGATGCTGGAGCAGCATAGCCAGTCAGATAAATTGTCCTGTACACACACACCCAAACCCTGTTTGAGTACTCGTCTTGAGTGAAAAGTGAAAAGTCACCGTGACGATGACGAAGAAGAAAGCGCACTTGGTGTTCGTGCCTAGTCCCGGAGTCAGCCATCTGGTGTCCCCGTTGAGTTCGCGAAGCTTCTCGTCACCCGCGACCACAGTCTCTCCATCACCATCTTCGTCTTCAAGTCACCGTTCGACACCAAAACCACCGCGTACACCGAATCCCTCGCTTCCTCCACCTTCTCCGACCGCATCCACGTCATCAACCTCACCCAATGTCCCACCCCTTCCCCTCTGAATCCATATCAGGTTCCTTCCTCAACAATCTCATAGAGAGCCAGAAACCCCACATCAAAGAAGCCGTTTCCAACCTCACTCGCTCCGACTCAGCCCCGCCAATCGCCGCCTTCGTCGTCGACATGTTCTGCACCACCATGGTCGACATTGCCAAAGACTTCGGGGTCCCTGCCCTCATCTTCTTCACCTCTGGCGTCGCCTTCCTCGGTTTGATGCTCCATCTCCTCACGCTCCGTGAACGCGACAACCTCGACACAACCGAGTTGGACGGTTCTGATGCCGAGTTGGCCATCCCGAGTTTCGCCAACCCGGTTCCTGTTAGGGCTCTGCCCACTATTGTGCTGCGCAAGGAATGGGAGTCGTTTTACTTGTCATACGTGCGAGGGCTCAAGAGAGCCGATGGTTTCATCGTAAATTCGTTTGAGGAGCTCGAATCCCACGCGGTTCGCTCTTTTTCTAATGGGGATCTCCCTGTCTATCCGGTGGGACCCATATTGAACATCAACGGTGGCGACGCTGGAAAGCAAGGATCCGTGTGAGCATGATGTCATCAAGTGGCTGGATGATCAACCGCCTTGGTCGGTAGTGTTCCTGTGCTTCGGGAGCATGGGCTGGTTCGCTGAGGATCAGGTTAAGGAGATCGCGCATGCTCTTGAGGACAGTGGGGCCCGCTTCCTGTGGTCCCTGCGGAAACCTCCACCGGAGGGTTCCATGGGCGGCCTGCCCTCTGAATACGCTCCTGAAGAGATGGCTGCGGTTTTACCTGGAGGGTTCTTAGATCGGACGGCAGGGATTGGGAGGGTCATTGGGTGGGCCCCGCAGGCCCAGGTTCTGGCCCACCGAGCCACTGGGGGTTTCGTTTCGCATTGTGGGTGGAATTCTACCCTGGAGAGCATAAACTTTGGTGTGCCCATTGCCACGTGGCCGCTCCGTGGGGAGCAACAGACAAATGCGTTTGAGCTGGTGTGCGAGCTGAAGATGGCGGTGGAGATTTCGCTGGATTATAGGATGGAGTTCGGAGTTGGAAGTAAAGCTGTATCTGTATTGAGTGCGGAGACGATAGAGAGAGGGATAAGGAATGTGCTGGAGAAAGATGGAGAGGTTAGGGAGAAGATGAAGGAGATGAGTGGCAAAAGTAGGAAGACAATGGAAGAGGGTGGATGTTCCCACTCTCATTTGGGACGTTTCATTGATTATGTAATGGATCAGGTATGACCGAGGGAATGAATGATACTATGCTATGCTTGGCTTGTAATCATGCACAAGATGGTTACAGAATAATAATAATTGAATTTACAGCTTGAACCAGCTGCTTTAATAATTTTATTTCTACTCTCTGCATCTATCTCTGCACCGAATAACCCATTAATTTATTATTTCAACTCATTCACCGTAAACCAACTCAAAATTGAGTGTGTGTTTGGATTGAAGTTTGCAAATTTGATTTTAAATCAATGTGATTTTATAGACTTAATTTTGATCAAAATTGGGTTTAGTACAATATGATTTTTTTTTCAAATTAAACCTTTACTGGAAAGGGTATACATTAGAATGCTAATGCAATCTTTTATAGTACAATATGTTGGTGGGCGGGTGGAGAGATTGTCCTCGTTTTTGGATGTCTGCGAGACAAGAATGACTTTTGTAAAGAGAAAGAAGAGAGGGTGAAGTGGTTTGGGTAACCATGGTTTGGGAAGTAAATTAGTTAAGAAGGGAAGTTAAATTATGGTCTTAATATATGTTGACCCTCACTTGCAAGCCTGCCACATGTGCTTCTCTTATTGGCCCACCTAACATATGTAGCCTGCAGATAAAACACCACCCTGCATGTGAGCAGGCACCCACTTTTAAAGAATTGTTTGTTTGGAAAAAATAATTCAAAGGATTGTTTTTGTTTGTAGGGGATATGATAAAATTACTTTTAAATATAAACTTACTAAAAAGAGGTCTAATTTCAAATGAGAGTAAAGTAAAATATTAATAGGGGTAATATGGTGAAAACAACTTTTTAGTTTGGTATGCAGAGAGAAAACAAAAAACTAAATACTCAATTCAATCTCTTAGATTTTAAAAATCTCATATTAGTCTCTCAAATTTTATAAATAGGAACAAAATAGTCTCTCCATCAAATTATCGTCTAAACTGTTAATAGAAATGTTCATGTATTCTATTAATTTACTTACATGTACCTGTTAATTTTCACGATTGGTCCTAACTCTGCCACTCTGTTCTACAGATCAAATAACTATTAAAGTTAAAATCTTTCTTTTGCAGGAGCTATGGTGAGAAAAAAATGAAGAAGGTCTAAACGACTTCATTTAGAGAAGTAAGGAAAATTAGGACCCACGATAAAAATTAATAGTATACGTAAATAAGTTAATAGTATACATAAGAAGCTAACAAAACACAACTCATATAACAATTTTATAGGGGACTAACTTGTTCCCATTTATAAAATTTGAGAACTAATATAAGGTTTAAATCTAGGACTAAGTTGGGGTATTAGTTAAAAAAAAAAAAAGTATGTTTGCAGATGTTGTGGGCAAAAGTAATTTTGAAGCCTAGCAATCAATTACTTAAACTTAGTTGAATCACTTTTCCGGTGATCTCATTTTGTTTCAATTGAGCAGAACTGCAAGTGACGGATTTAGTGGGCTATGCGCAAATCCTTCGAGCAAGCTATTTGATTTTTTATCTCTCGAGTGATCCATCTATATTATTGAATTATTACACAATGGAAGAGTATTTTGTATGTTTAATTCAGAATGTGTTTTCAAAATGGAGGAGATACACTATGTTGGCTGATTCATATAATGTGATTATGTGTTTTTCTTATGAGACCGTGATTAATACTGGTACATTAGGAAGCAATTTTAGGTACTAATTCAAATTCAACTCGAGTCGTTCTCTTACGACACTTGACAGTAGAGATATTCAAACAAAATTAAATTAACACGTTTCAAGATAACAAAAAAAATGCTCACTACATTGTGCACTAATGCCTCTCTATGAGAATGGCTTTCTCCTTGAGCCCATTCACAGTAAAACTAGCAATCATAGCATTCCTAATCAAGCTGGATTTTGAATACATATCTGACCCATATTATATTCGTTGTTCTTGACACAAATGCTTATATATGGTGAATTTGTGTTAACGTTATTAGATTAGATTTTAATGATTAGGCTCAAATCTGCAACTCGCTAGTTGTTATCAAGGTATAGTTTAACGAAGAAAGGAAGCACCTTAGTTAATAGTTAATGAGCCTTTCTGATTATAGGCAACACTTTTTCTTTGTAAGGCAACACTTTAAAAGCGTTGCCTAACTGGTGAAAACAGCACCCCTTTTCTTCCCTGATTGTAGACAACGTTTTCCCAACTATGCCAACACTTTAAAAGTGTGGTCTATTTTCTGATTATAGGCCGTAAAAATAGCATAAGCATTGCTTGTTCTTCCTGATCATAGGTAACACTTTTCCTAACTAAGCCAACACTTTAAAAGGGTTGCCTATTGTCTGATTACAGCCAACACTAATGGTGACAATGGCAAAAACATTGCCTTTTCATCCCAGATCAAATACACACTATTGAAGTGTTGCCCTTGCTACATTACAGGCAACACCAAAAAACGCAAACAACAAGTACCAAATGCTTAAAATAAATCCTCTTTTTTAATTTTCCATTGAACAAAATGAGAAAACGTTGTTCTCGAAGGAACGAAGGCCTTAGCTATGTGCTAAATTTCACAAAGGTTTGAATCAATCATGGTCTTGGGCTTCTGTATCTCACACAGAATCGCCAATGATTGCTCATCTAAACCATTTTGTACAAAGGCAGAAATTATGGTATTCCAAGATGCAGCATCCCCAGATCAAACAAAAAGAAAAAGAAAAGATGCAGCATCCCATTGGAGCACCTTTTCAAAAATCTTAAATGATATATCAATAAAAGTACATCTTGTGTACATAATTACAATCAGTAAAAGTGCCAAGCTTTTTTAGAGAAAATGCTCGTAAGCTGCTCAGCCAATTTTATTTCAGGTTATGTAATTAATATATCAATTATTTAAAAAAATATTTAATTAGTTAATATCAAATTCACAAAAGAATATAAACCTATTTAACTAATCTATTCAGAATCGTTAAACATCAATTAATTTACTAATAATTCATCAGATTATATAGTTTTAATTTTCTTATGAAAATAAATGAAATTAAGTATATTTAAGAAGGCGAGGATGGGTTAGAATCCCGAAGCAACAGAGGTATGGGACTTTGGAATAAAAAAAGGTTGAGATGAAAAGATGAAGATAACAAAGCGGTAGCCACGCCCACACTCACACTCACACACCATAGGGTGCTTCATTCCTTCATGTTGGGTGTTGCAGTCTACTGAGAATCAGAATCAGAATTAGGCGGAAAGATGGAGAATGAGATGCAACAGTTGCTGAGCATGGGCTTCCCAGACGAGTTAGCCGCCCAAGCATTGGCTGCCACTGGGGGCAAATCCACCGTCAAGGCCACCGAATGGATCCTCACCCACAAATCCAACAACAACAACAACCACCACCCTTCACCCTCTCCTCCTCCTCCACCACCACCACCACCACCCTTTCAGCCCAAGCTCGACCGCTTCTTCCTCTCCCAACCCAAGCATTCCACACCCCAACCACCAATCGACCTAGACCAGCCACAAGAGCAAGAGGACCCAGCAGCCCCATTATCCAAACGCCTCAGACCATTACCCTCATCCACTTCCGCTTCCACGCCTCAATCTTCCTTCTTCTTCAACCCCCTTCGCCACTCCAAGAAACAACCCCACGAACCCTTATATGAGCGCCTCCGCCCCAAAACCTTGGACGACGTCGTTGGCCAGGACCATCTCCTTTCCTCCAACTCCCTCCTCCGATCCGCCATCCACCGCAACCGCCTCCCCTCCATCCTCCTCTGGGGTCCCCCGGCACCGGCAAGACCACCATCGCCAGAGCCATCGTCAACTCCTGTCACAAACAACAGCAGCAACAATGCCCTTGTTACCGCTTCGTCTCCCTCTCCGCCGTCACGAGTGGCGTCAAGGACGTGAGGGACGCTGTTGATGAGGCCAGGAAGCTCAGAGTTAAAAGCAACCAGAGAACCGTTCTGTTTGTTGACGAGGTTCACAGGTTCAACAAGTCTCAGCAGGACTCGTTCTTGCCCGTCATCGAAGATGGCAGCATTGTGTTCGTTGGAGCCACCACTGAGAACCCTTCCTTCCATCTGATCACGCCTCTCTTGTCTCGATGCCGCGTCCTTACCCTTAACCCTCTTAAGCCCCACCATGTTGCTCTGCTTCTGAGCAGGGCTGTGAGTGACTCAGAGAGAGGCTTGGTGCAGAGCGTCGGTTGTAAAGTTGATGTTAGCGAGGAGGTGGTGGATTTTATAGGCAACAATTGTGATGGGGATGCTCGTGTGGCCTTGAATTCTTTGGAGATTGCTGCTGTTACCGCGGCTGCACGTGTGCAACATGCAAAGGAGGAAGATAACCAGACAAAAAACGAGGAATACAAGGTTGGTCTTGGTCCCTCTTCTCCTGCTGTTGCTGTCGTTACCCTTGATGATGCAAAGGAGGCACTTCAGTGCAAGCATCTTGCTTATGACAAGGATGGGGAAGAGCACTATAATCTGATTAGTGCACTGCATAAATCCATGAGAGGGAGTGATGCTGATGCAGCAATTTATTGGCTGGCAAGAATGTTAGAAGGAGGTGAAGAGCCACTCTACATTGCACGCAGGCTCATAAGGTTTGCAAGTGAGGATGTTGGTCTGGCTGATCCTTCAGCTCTTACTCAGGCTGTTTCCTGCTACCAAGGCTGCCACTTCTTGGGAATGCCAGAGTGCAATGTCATCCTTGCGCAGTGTGTTGCTTACTTGGCTTTGGCTCCTAAATCCGTCTCGGTTTATAGAGCAATAGGAGCAGCTCAGAAGGTAGTGAGGGAATCGGTTGGACAGAATGAAGGGGTGCCCCTTCACCTGAGGAATGCGCCAACCAAATTGATGAAGGAAATTGGGTATGGGAAGGGATACATATACCCTCCTGACAATCCCTCCTCAACACACAGCTATTTGCCACCCTCACTTGAAGGGTACAAGTTCCTCGATTGGCCCTATAGCAGGAATGGTTCTGATGAAGGAAAATGATCATATGGGGTTGGAGGGTGGCGTAAGGATACATAAAATATGTGCCTCTTTTTGGTATATAAATGTGCCTCTTTTATTTATATTTCTACATCACTTTTTGACAGTACTAAGAAAGAAACATGTTAGCATTTGACAGCAGGATGGAAGATGCTAAAATGTAAAATGCATCATGTAGTTTTGGGATCTATGTTCTAAATCCTCATTGTAATGAACTGAATCTTTTATTGTTTGTTCTCCTATTTTATTGATCACGTATGAAGTATTTTCTTTGGTGATTGTTTGAATGACTTTGTAGACAAATGTTGAATAAAGGAGAGGTGGTCTGCTCTGTCTTTGTTCTGTTACAAGGTCGGTACGCATTTGTTGATATTTATTGAATAATGGTTGGTACCGTTGGTACGGAACGCAGTCTAAAGATTTGTACTTCTCTGCATTTCAGCCTTCACATAAATGACACTTGCAAACTAATACTCATCTTAATAAGCACTTGATATACACCGAAAGAAGAAACAAGCTCTCTAGTTATTAAGAAAGAGGCAAATTACAGATATGATAAGTCGATAAATTAGATCCATTCCTTCGGATTGATGCACGCATCCAAGAGTTTCCATTCATCGCTTCCCTCCACTGGTTTCTGCACACAAAATGATATCACCATTTCAGTAGCCATTTCAGAAACAGAAAATTAGATGCATCCAATATTCAATGTGTTTACAGTATAACGAATCCAAATCCAAAACCATACATACATGAACATATTCCCACCGAGCAGTCAATGGGAGTGATACAAGAATACTCTCTATTCGCCCTCCTGTTTTCAGTCCAAATGTTGTACCCCTATCATATACCTGTAGCCAAAATTTTTTCACAACATGAATTTCAAGCCAATGTGAATAAGATTCAAACAATATATTTTTTATCTTAGAGCTAGGCTATATAGCATACCAAATTGAATTCAACATATCGTCCCCTTCTCAATTGTTGCCATGCTTTCTGCTGATCTGTAAAGGGCAAATCCTTCCTTTTCTCTATGATAGGAATATAAGCAGGAATAACAGAATTTGCACATTCTGCAAGCAAAACCATAGTTTAGGCGAACATGAAATGGAAACAAAATTGAATGTCTTTCCAGTGAGAAGCATCAATTTATATATGCAAGCAATCACCAGTAGCAAAGGCAAGGAGCATCTCCTGATCATAGTCATTCAGGTCATCAAAAAATATTCCTCCGAGCCCTCGCCTTTCACCTCGATGCTGAAAGTAGAATTAAGAGGCAAAATAAGGACAAACAATCAACAACAGCACATACCATGCACTGAAGTTCAATTTAAAAGAAAATATATTTAAGCACCAAAAAGAGGGGAAAAAAAGATTTACATGAATCCCCTCGAACCCCTTAAACTTGAGAGGGCTCAGAGGGACTCCATGTGCCATCTAACTACAGGTTACACCGAATCATCTTTTATATTATGCTGTATAATGGGAGCACCGCGCATGACAAGTGATAAGCAAGAGACTAAAACATAGCATAAATAGATACCCATTTACCACCATTAGTTTCATGTTTATTACAGCCTCTAATACATCGTGTATAATGTTAATCTAATGAAATGAACTGAATGCTTAGTACTTGCTCTTAAGACTACAGCCAAATACTGTAACTGTACTAAAAATATATAATATGTAAAAAATGATGAAGAATTATACCTTGATATAGAAGTAATCATCACACCATTTCTTGAATGGGGGTAAAATGTTGGATCAAACTTGTCACAAGCACGCTTTTGAATCTACAATAGAAGCATGATAGAAGTACAATTAGGAAAAGACTAACTCTTGATTGCCTTAAATGAGTAAAAATATCGTATCAATATTGTAAAGTTGAAACCAACAATCATTTGCAGAACTTCTCAAGTGCTCTACATTCACTCTTTTACAGACCAATTTGGAGAAACGAAGTTGATCAACTACAAGTTTCCAAAAGTTATCTTCTAAAAGGAATTTTAAGAAAGCATCAAATGATGTCTTCTGTTTCCTTGCAGGATTTAATCAAGATAAAATAGAAATTCGTAAAATGATATGATTGCAGAATTCTCAAGCATTTGCAGAAACCTTGTATAGAAACATCAATAGAAACGAAATCCCTCTGCTGAACATTTCAATGCCTCATTTTAAAAGGAGCAAGCTACACACCAGCCCGAAACTACAAAATTATACTAAAAGTACTTACATAAGAACCAAGACATCAAGGTCTAAGTGACGTTTAAAACCAAAGAAATTTCATGTTCTTTTTTTTTTTCCAAAAATTCTAAACCATAAAATATGAGAAACCAATATTTTGTGTAGAGCACGTACTGAATGGAAGTGCTTAACATCCTCCTCAAAAATGTAAGCAGGAGTCAAGTCAGTTCCCCCGCCAAACCACCACTGTCTTGGTGCTCCAGGAGCATCTGCAGAATGCAACAGGGCGACACTCAGTAGCAGCACATTGAAAAAATGGATTGAACAAATTTTATGCACTTAAGTTGAAATGCCTTTGTGTTAATACCTATTTAGAACATAATAGCTTTCAAATTGGCAATTTTAAGACTTTGAAACTAATCCACTAGAGTGACAGAAAGAACTAAAGGGGAGTCATGCAACATCATTTTCATTTGTGCAAGGCGGCATTATTACCTTTAGGAGCATCAGTCTCAAAATAGCGGTAATTGAAATGCAGGGTTGGGGCAAACGGGTTCTTTGGATGCAAAACCTGAACAGAAAGAAGAGGGGAAAAAAAAGCAAATGTTATTCCGCATCCCATATCAGAAACTGAAATTGCGGTTTTCAACTCAACTGCGATTGAATTTGAAGCTGCAATTGAGAACCATCTGAATGAAAGTATGAGTATGGGGACACTTACGGAGCTGATTCCAGCTGCGAAGAAAGGGACAGGACCAGGCTTCTGATCGACAGAAGCAGCGGCTTTGGCAGCACGGTAAGCTTCGGGCGGCATAACGCCGTAGACGACGGACACATTAACCCCAGCCTTCTCAAAAACGGCGCCGTCCTGGAGAACCCTGCTGATGCCGCCGCCGCCGCCGGGCCTGGACCACACGTCCTCCTTGAACTTGGCGCCGCCGTCAGCAGCCTCGAGGGCGCTGCAGACGCTGTCCTGAGCGTCCCTTATCATCTTCTCGAAGCGAGCCCTCACCGAGGACGATAAAGATGAAGAATGGGCATGATCGTCGGATTCCCTGAGGAAGGTTTCGGGGCGCTCGGTCTCTGGGGTCTCCTTCTCGATGGAAACGGCGGCTCTCACAAGTGGTCGGGTTCTTCTCTGAAGAGAGGCAATTTGAGGGTTAGGTTTCCATCTGGGCTTGGCGAGCAATAATGCGGTTGGAGAAGTAGAGGATGAGGATGAACATGAATATGAAGTGGTGAAGGGGAATGCGTAGGAAGGAGCTGAGACAATGGCTGCACAAGGCATTCTCTTTTATTTGTTGCTGAGATTTGGAATGCTGCAGTGGTAAAGCTAAGTGAGAATTTGAGTTGAAATGAGGTGCGATTGGCGACTCTACAGAGACAAAACAAAAGAGAGAAGAAAGAAACAAGAGGATTGGATTGCAAAATGGAAATTGAATAATGATGATAAGGTGATCCTTTGTTACGCTCTCCTTATGGTTTTCGTTTTCATTTTCATTTTCATTTTATATTGAGGACACTGTTTTTAACCTTTACTACGCTGGATTCGGTCAAATTAGAATAAGAAAATTGTAGTTGTGGCACTCCGTTTTATCCACATTCCAGCTGCGCCTATTACCCTGAATGGCCTCGAGGCCTTCCCATGTTACGCCCACAGGTTTATATTTATAATTGTAATTAAGGCTTTATATAATGGTTGCAAGTGGTTCACTTAGTTGTTTCTTTCAAGTCAAGCCTTAAATTTAAGTTTTTTAATTAAAAATAATAATGTTAAAATAACTTTATTTTTCAGAGATGGTCAGTTTAGATCAAACTAAGCGAATCCATATTAAATTAATAATACTAATTGGCATAGAAGATTGAGTTTGCAAATGCTATGATCGTTGATCAATGTTAAGAGTGACGGGATTTTTATATTTTACCGCTTTTAACCTTTCTCACCCCTGTAGTTTTCACTAGGGATAGAACATGATTGGACCTCATGACCTGTTTCCTTTTGTAAATATGTACCGGTGAACATATGAACCAAATAAAATTGTAAGAAGACTTTGCATTCTATCATAAGAAATTGATCATCACTCTTAAACTCGTTTTCTTTCTTTTTCAACAAAACTCTTTTTTTTTTTTCTGTTTCTTTCAAAGCCCTTTCCATGTTAAATTTGACTAATATTTTGTTAGTATAAGTAAAAGTGAGTACTCATAGAAAAAACAATGATCCGAAGAAATAGATGGGCATAACAACATGGTTGGGGTGTAGGCATTGGTGTTCTATGTCCCTTGTGAGTCAGAACGAGAGTGGAAAGAAAATTTGTGTAGGTGTTTGACATGGGATAATATTGTAATTAAAAGTAACAGCAATAGATAATTTTGAATGATAATTTTATTGAGAATCACTTGCTCCTCCTTTTTAAGAAGTTGGGTATTACTAGCTTTAAAAAGTGGTAAAATTGATTTTTTTTTAATTATAAGTATTTTTTTAAAAGAAGTAAATTCAAATACTCTAAAAAATATATAAAAACATATATTTTAAAAAAATAAGCAGTTTTTTTCTTGAAAAAAAGCCAATAGTAACGCACCCTTGTTGCTTGAGTGGCTCAAGGATAATGCTCTTGATGATTATGCTTCTTTGCAAAGTGTAAACTGGACCTTGAGTTTTAGCACTAGTTGTTATTTGCTATGGTTGGCTAAAAATTAGTTTATTTTTAAGAATCCCGATAATGCACACATATTTTTACACTACACATTGATGAATCTAGCTAATTAAGGACTATGTGTTCCACTTGGATCTTATCAATAAAGTAAAGGATAGGATTCCTAATAGAGTCTTGAACCTAGTTAAGTGGTGGTCTTCTCCTCCATATTGGGTGAAAATTAACACGAATGGGTCCTTTATTAAGGAGTTGGCTTCAATATCTTGTGATGGAATGATAAGCGATTAAGAGGGTAAATTTGTGGCTACATGGTGTAACGGTCAACTTAGTAAGAGGGAAACTAGCAAAAGAATATCAGCTCAACTACAGAAAGATATCCCTCAAATTGCTGAAAATAGGAAACAAGTCTCAGTACAAGAGTTGTAAAGCATATAATAGTGTGTATGATATTGTATAAGAAGTATATTTGGTATTATTCTGTTTAAGAAAGGGACATAAATGCAGTAACGTAGGTTGACTCAAAGTTGCCTCCACTTGATAGCTTTGGTCCTGAATCAAGAAGAAGAAGGGTTCAATATAGGAGAAGGAGAGAAATATTAGAGAGAAGAGAAGAGAATATCAGGGGGAAGTTGGTTTACCATAATTTCCTACCTTATGCATTGGTCTTCAGCACCTTTTAATTCACCCATCATCAGCATTTTGGGCTTTGCGCCCATTTTACATGTTTCATTACGTTCCCCTTTAAAATTGACCTTGTCTTCAAGGTCAAGATTTTGAGATAATGTATTTTGATTAAACTTGATAAATCTAGTAGAGTAGCATGAGTATTCTAGTAATTCTTGGATCTTGTAATTTCCTCTTCTGCTAAAGAGACTTATTAGATCGACAATCACGCATGACAACATCCATAAAAAAGATTCTCTGTCAAACTCCAAGCACTCCATGACCATTTGAATAACATGCATGGAGGTAATTGAGTCTGAAAACCGATCATTGTCTGGACACATAACAATCATGGTCTGAATGATGTGTATTCTCAATTCTAACATTGATTTCAAGTCCAAGACAAGGTTGTGAGTAGATACGAGCTGAGAAAAATGAGCAAGGTAATGATGTAAGAATAAAGGCAATAAAGCTACTTCCACTGTTGATTTTGTAGAATCTTTATCCATAAACATGAGCCCATAAAAACATTGTAAGCCCAACAAGTATAAGGTGCCAATTCCAATCCAAGAATGGAGGTCATTGGCATTCTCTACGCACAACTTGAAAGTGTCACCTATTCCATCAATCTCAAGAAGCACAACAATTAAAGGAAGTATGAGGTGGAAGGAATTTTGATTTGTTCCTTCACTAGTGAACATGTGGTATGGTATTATGGGTAGGCTAGCAAGGAAACTGAACCCAAAGTCCCTCCTAAACATATTAGTAAGAGGAGAAAACTCACTATGGTGGTATTTTGGATGCTTTGAACCCCAAGACTAATTGATGAACCTTTTAGTATAATATTACTATCATTCATCCACACTTTAGGCAAGATAATAAGAGTAGTTACTACCATGAAGATTTGTTTTCCACCAATTGAAAGAAGTAGCAGGAACTTCAAGGAAGAATTATGATGTAGTATGTTGTAAATTTCAGCAAAAATTGCAATTCTTGGGCTACAAATACTCATGTTTTTTAGATTCACATAATTAGCCAAAAACAATGGAATATAGCTTCCATTTCCAGCTACAACAAATTATGTCTAATGCCTTGAATAATATGTCAAATCACAACATAATTGGTCTCATGTTTTTTCATTAGCATACCTAAACAAGAAGGAGCCCTATAATTTACATTACCCATCTCATAGATGTCATCAAAAATTTGAAAAGCAGATTGAATCATAGTGAGGATATAGCTAGACTCAAAGTAGTTCATGTGCCCTCCTAAAACTTACTCTAGTCATAGTATAATAGAATTCCACACCTCTGGGATCAAATACAAAAGTGTTGTTACTTCTCAAGATGAGTTCATCAAAAGGAATTAACCTGATCAGACCCTCCATTTATCCTTATCCTGTGTTGAATTGAATAAGGCACAACAACTCCAGAGATCACTAATATGCTGCCCATATGTGACAAGTGCCATTTCAACCCTTCACAGTACAAGCTGTTCAAGTTGCTCTTCAACTCTAATATAGGAACTCTCATGAAACAATAATCCAAATAAGAATAATTGATTGATAAAAACATGATGATCTTCAATTTCTCAATATTGTTCCTCAACCTGTAGGTGTGTATTGGGGAACCAAAGTTGTAGTTCTTGGTCTTAACCATGAACCTTGGCTTTCACTTATCAAGTCAGCTCAAGATCAGATCATCAAAATTGTCTCAGGAAATATGAGCCTGTTTGGTTTGAGTTTTCACTTTCAATTTTTCAGTTTTTTAGATTTTATGAAGGAAAACTAAAATTCTTAAAACTATAAATTACAATTTTCAGTTTTCATTTCCAGTTCTAGGATTTCCTTTACAAAATCTGAAAACTGAAACTGGAAACTCAAATCAAATAGTCCCATAGAAGTGTAGTAAAAAATTTCACCACAATGTTAAGCTAATTGAACAAGCTCATTTTTCTAGCTATTTCATCAAGCACGTCCAAAATAGTCCTTGTGATATACATGTCATCAATTTGGACACAAACACAAGCATAAAAATGAAGTAGAACATGAAAAGCTTTTAGGTCAACACTTACTATGGATCTTGGCTTAACCAACAAAGCAAAACTAATGAAAAAAAAGTGAATTCCTTTTACAATTGGATGAATAACACAAGTAACAGAGGAAGCTTGTAGTACCTTCATTGCCAATGTTGTTGAATGGGATAAAGTGCCCCATTCTCCTTTGGATTGAACACAATAAGGTTATTCTCTTCCTCTGCTTTGACAAACCCATTTGATTCAACACATCCCTTAATAGCAAAGATGAGTTCCCCTTTGCTTTGCAAGTCTAGTGCCTCTTTGTCCTCCGCCCCTCCAAGCACAAGAAGAAACACCTTCCCAACAAGCACCAGAAATAGTGAATTGGTCTGGCCGCTCCCATGTGACAAGCAAAAATGTCTTGGCTCATTAGCACCCATTCTGAAGAAGAGGCTTCAGAACCATAGTATTCCTCTCGTTACTCGTGGTGGTAGTCTTCACCGTTTCCCAAGGACACTTATTGACCTCCACCATCGCGGCTCATAGTGGTCCACTATGAATGCGATGCCACTATGGACAATCCGGTCCTCTTCACCACTACAACCATGGCATCTGCCTCTGAAGCATAAGGGACCATCGTCGTCACCTCCAACTATATCTCCGCTGGATTGCTCACTTAGCTTCAACATCGGTGATTGAGTAGCTACATGGTCACCACCCATTGCTTTCATTACGCTCCGTTTGTAGCACATAAATTTGGATTTGAACTGTGGTTACCGAATGGTTGTTGTTGCTCTAGATCGCGATCTCCACTATGTTAAACCCAGCTTGATCAAACTGAATTGTCGATCACCTTAGAATTTTCCACAGGCTATTGTGGCTAAACCTTCAAACAACACAACACCAGTTGCATAATTCTCAAATTCATCACTTGAGCTCTAATGTTCGATTGGTTGAATCTGATTTGCAAACTTTTCTTCATAAAGTTTTGCTAAGTAAAGAGCATGGAAAAGAGATTTAGGATTTTCAAAGAAAACCTCTTTGTGAATATGAATTTTCAATCCATTGATAAAGCAAGGTAACAATATCTCAGGATCATTCATATGAACGCAATGAGCATGAGCCATGAATTCGAGGTAGTACTCATTCACTGTCCTGGTTTGCTCCTTAATTAAGCTCGGCAAACCACCATAGAAATCAGCATGGTGGCCAATGAAAACACCATTGTAACAGTTAACTTAGTAAGAGGGAAACAAGCAAAAGCATAGCAGCTTAACTACAAAAAGATATTCCTCAAATTGCTGAAAATAGGAAACAAGTCTCAGGATAAGAGCTTGTAAAGCATATAATAGTGTGTATGATTTTGTATAAGGAGTATCTTTGGTATTTTTCGTTTAAGGAAGGGAAATAAATGAGGAACATAGGTTGACTCATGGTTGCCTCCACTTGACACTTTGGTCCTGAATCAAGAAGAAGAAGGGTTTAGTCCAGGAGGAGGAGAGAAATATAAAAGAAAAGAGAAGAGAATATCAAGGGTGGCTGGTTTACCACAATTGCCTGCCTTATGCATTGGTCTTCAGCACCTTTTAATTCACCCATCTTCAGCATTTTGGGCTTTGCGCCATTTTACATGTTACACATGGAGTGTGAATGGGAGACATTATTCTGTCATTGCAACCAAACTTTGGGGCAAATACTAGGGCTTAGTTTTTAGTTTGAATTTGAATTTTCAAAATATTATTTTGAAAGTTGACTGAGTTAGTATTATGAAGCTGATCACTCATAATGTCTCACCAACTCATTATCGTAGTACTTTAATAAGTGCTATTAAGGATTTGTTGGGTATTGTTTATAATGTTGAAATTAAGCATGTATTCTGTGAGACCAATATGTGTGATGATAAATTAGTAAAGAATGGGCATGCATAGATTACCCTTAGACATTACCTTTTTTGATAGGCTTCCTTGATGTATGTCTATTGAGTTTTTGATAGTCGGCTTCTTAGTGTGTTTATTCGTTTTTTGGTCTTAAAGACCCCCAATGTTAATGAAAAGATCAACTTATTTTCCTTGATGCTTGGTTCAATGAGGAGTGCCAATAGTGTTCCTTTTCATGGGAAGAGGCCCATGAAAGACCCAAGGATCAAAGCATTTAAAGTGATATAAAAACATTATGAATTTCGACAAAAGAGTACTTTAACGGGAAATTATTTATCTTATGGTGTGTGAATTAAGTATTATCTTAAATATTGTTTACAGAAATATTACACAATTGTGGTCTGTTAATGGCGGAATTTCGACTGTCGGTGATGATTAAGGAAATCCCGCCATTGGCGAGGTTTCAACACCTCGGGAATGACCAAGTATGCGACGTGGTCTGGCACGGACAAGACTGCAACTCAAACCCCGCCATTGGCGGGTTTCACCCTGCAAAACACCTGGTCGGACTGGACAACATATGAAAACCCGCCATTGGCAAGGTTTTGCAGTAAAGGTCACACACCTGCACCATGCATTGTTGTTCCTCTCCTGGATTCCTTCACCCGTGAAGGAAAGCTTACCGCTGGTACTGCAAGGCTTTGTTATGCTTGCTATTTATTCACCCGTGAAGGAAAGCTTAGCACAGGTAGTGTATGGCTTTGTTGTGTTTGCTATATATAAGGATACACTTGCTGGGGAGTTTGGAGAGGCGGCAACCAGAGAGTTAGCTGAGAAGGTAGAGAGTTTTAACAGGTTTTTTTTTATTTTTTTTGCATTAGAGTGTAAAAAAAAAGTAGTTAGTTTTTAAAAAAAAATGAAAAGATGGTGAAACTGATGAAACCATGGATTCTACAAGGCATGTTTTAGAGGATATTCTTCATCACAATGTAAGTAATATATTATTTTAATTTAATTTTTTTGGTTTACATTTTTAATGAAATTTAGTTACTATAAATTATTTAGAAAATTGTTATTTTTAATTCATCATAATAAAAAAAATTTATACTATATTTTCTTATAAAATAAATGAAAGAAACTTTAATTTAACAATTATTATGATTTTGTAACTATATAATCTTCTCCTTGGTAGTCTAGAAGTTACTGTAGATTGTTGTTCTACATTAACTTTTGGCATTGTTATAAAATAAAACAAACAGACATGTTTATTTGTTATTTTTATTATATTAGTTTGTATTATAAAATACAAGAAATTGCCTTTCTGGAAGTAATAATTTAGGAATTTTTATTTTAAAATTTACAACAAACTATTTTATATTAGTTACGAAACTATTTTTATTATAAAATTATTATTTTTTATTTCTGGCTTTCTAGAATTTAATAATTTTTGTTACTAGTGAATATATTATTTTTAATTTTAAAAATTACAGTTTTTGTATTAATTATTTGTATTATTTAGCTATTGTTAAAAAATGCAAGAAACTGTCATTTAATAATTTTTATGATTTATAATTTCAAAATTTTGTGTTTTTACGAGAGTAATTAATTTATCATTTTTTGAATTTTAAAGTTTATTATTTTATATTTTTTTATTATACCAAATTTCATTATTAATAATAAAAAAGTTGGAAATTAATGACTTTCACAATTTTTAATTTTAAAATATATAATTTTTAATTTCGCTATTTTATTATAATACTTTTAATATAGATAAATTAGAAAAAATAGTAAAACAATTTCTCGGTTTATATTTAAAAAAGTAATGGTTTTAACACTTGAAATTAGATTTATTCTTTACTTGTCATTGGCACTATTATAAAATAAAATAAATCAGAATTTTTATTAGTCATTTTTATTATTAGTTATTATTATAAAATACAAGAAACTAGCTTTCTAGCATTTGATAATTTAAGAATTTTTATTTTGAAATTTACAATTTTTATTACTAATGAATATACTATTTTTAATTTTAAAAATTTTAAAAATTTCAGTTTTTATATTAATTATGTTTATTATATTAGCACTTGTTAGAAAATGCAAGAAATTTTCATTTAATAATCCTTATGTTTTATAAGTTTAAAATTTTTTATTTTTATTACTAATTAATTTGTTTTTATTTTAAAGTTTACAGTTTTACATTATTTATTTTTATTATAATAGATTTTACTATTAATAATAAAATTTTGGAAATTAATAAATTTCATCATTTTTAATTTAAAATTTCTAATTTCTAATTTTAGTTATTTTTATTATAATAGTGTTATTATAAATTAGAAAAATTAAAATTAATAATCTGTAGGATTTTATTATTAAAATTTAAAGCTTTTAACACTTGAAATTGGATTTGAATTTAATCTTTATTTGTTATCATGTGAAATAGGAAATGAGATTGTTGCGGCCTCGTTTTATAGTCCTAGGTCCTCCCAGAAATGAGATACGTGAATACTTGAGGGTTTCAGGCTTACTTTATTTTTCCGAATTGATCCACACAGACATTAACTCAGTTTTGATTTCTCACTGTTGAGCCCGGCCAAAAACACATACATTCCATTTTCCTTGCGGTGACTACAGTGACATTGGAAGATGTCGCCATGTTGCTTGGGATCCCCATTAATGGTAATGTTGTCATAGGAAAGACTGGCATAAAGTCTACGGAGTTGATGGACTTGTGTGAGTCCTTACTTGGTGGTCGACCCCAAACAGGCTGTCCTGTTCTTAGCATGAGATGGCTAGACGCACATATGATGCAACTTGGCACTGATACCAATTGGAATATCCGGTGTCATGCTCATGCCTATATATTGGCATTGATAGGCCATCGATTAATGCCTGACAAGAGCATAGAGGTGCATTGCAAATACTTGCCATTGCTAGGGGATATAGAGAATTTGCAACACTACAGTTGGGGTTCAGCATGCTGCTTGCTCTATGGGGATTATGCCGTGCTTCGCGCAAGGGTGTTAGTGACATTTCTGGTTGTATGATATTATTGCAAGCGTGGGCATATTTTAGGATACCATTTTTGGCTCATATACCAGTCAATCCAATCAGTTTTCCATTTGCAGCGAGGTAAAAATTGGATCTAATTTATTTTTGTTAAAATTGTGATAATTTTTTCTAATTAATATGATATGTAATAGATGGATTCGTCCAAACTTTCCACCAAACGGCCGACAAAAAGACCATGGATGGCTGAGAGGGTATAGATGGTTTGGTCTTGTATGGTATGGGCAAAATGTTACTGACCAATTTGTTATTATGTTCCATTTAATGATGTTTGCATGTGTCACTCCTTTATGTTATTCATGTTATTATGTATTGCTTGTGTGGCGACGTATTTGGACCCTTTCCTTGATGCTCTTGTTCAGAAGCCATTCACAACGAGGCACCATTGTGGTCTTGTGTTGTTCCACTTATATGCTTTGAGATAGTTGAGTGGCACAGTGTTGACCACGTAATGCGGCAATTCGGCTTGCAGCTTGTCCCGTAGAACTTGAAAAGCTTGATGGTGTGCATAATAAAGATCTTCGAGGACGACGGGGACAATGATTGGAGACGTAAATGGCATCGATGGGTCTCGATGTGGAATGCTCGATGGGAACGCCGTTGCAAGGAGAGCCTACTCAAGACTACAATGGCACTACTGATTACTGGTTATGGTATTCCTTCTGCCTTTTCCTAAAAGGTTGTCTCAAGAGCAACAGCCACCCCTCAACCATCTTCCCCACTATCCCCCCCAATATTCCCCTTATCACCACCATCATCGCAACCACCCCCACCCCCACTGCCTACCCAACCGTTCCGTTGGAATGACCAAGGAGGTGGATGGCTTTACCTTCTGCAACCTGCTCAAGAGCCTTACTTCTATACGATCAACAGGCCACCCAGGTTTTAATATGTGTTACATTTTATCTGCACCTTTTAATTAATTATATATAATTCATTACTTCCTTTTCTTTAATTGTACTTGTTATGTGTGTGGTGTAGATTGCCCAAACCCAGGTGGCACCATCACGACGCTCTGTTGATACTCCTTTCTTTCAAGGTGGTAATAGATCAAGGCATATGGAGCCATCGCGACATTCTGTCGATACAAGAGTCTTCCACGGTGGGATTCCGGGTACCTCCTTCACAGTTAGGGTTTATCAATCAGTTTGACTGGATTTAGGCCAATCTTCTAGAGAGGCCGTCAATCATCCACTCAGGGAGAGGTCGGTCAATCTTCTTCCTGGACACAACTTGATCTAAATGAGCAGCCTTTTCAACAAAATGTGTATGTACCTCAAATGGAGACACAAGCTTTTAGCTAGACATTTCCAGAGGGATGCCGTTGATATGTACACTGATCCCAACATGCAATTTGAGGGTAGAGGATATCATGGAGATGTACAAGAGGTTGAGAGAGTGGGTGAGAGAGGAAGATGTGAGGATGAAGATGAGGGTAGGGGTGATCACAGTGAGGATGATATGGGAGATGGCGATGAGGGTGAGGGTGATGTGGGAGATAGGGATGAGGGTGAGGGTGAGGGTGATCAAGGTGAGGGTGATGTAGGAGATGGCGATGATCAGGGGAGGTGACCGTGACAGGATTGATCTAAATAAAGAAACAGGAAAACAAAAGCGGAGCATGATAGGTAAGGCATTTGGAATGGCTATATCGATGGCTACTAAACTATATGAATGTGGCAAGCAATTACGAGCTACTCCAAAATCCCTGATAGATTCTCCCCAACCCCTTTTCGGCAAGTCAAGAACCCACGTCCGCGCAGGCCATTTAATCAATCATAGTTATGTATCTTTTTTCATTTGAAACTGAATTAGTATTTGTATTTATTTAGTATGTTTATATTTGGCATTAATTAAGGTTTATATTTTTTTGTATTGAAAATAATAAAAATAATTTTAAATTAGACAATCAAACAAAAGAGTAATTAAGTGAGAATGACATTAGACAAAAGGGAGTGGCTAAATAGAAGTAGATGAAAAGAAACAACTTGATAACACAAGTACAACACATCGATAATAAAATTAATGCAACTACAACATATCATAATAAAAATAACACAAGCACAATACATTAGTAATAAAAGATATAATAACCAACCTAAGATAATACAAGTACAACACATCAATAATACGAGTACAACACATCAATTATAAAATTAACACAAGCACATCACTACGAACTAGGACCAGCATGGACAACGGCTTAACTGTGTCCTCACCGCGACAAAGGCCACAATGTCGTGGTCCTCGCATCTCACGAGAATCCATTTCATTCAAGTAACGGGTAGATTTAGGTCGACCTTTCACTGTGCGCTTTAAGGCTGGGTTAGGACAAATCTTTGGACCTGTACGGGGCCATGAACTTTTGTGTCCCACCACCCCAACTGTTTTTGGTACACTTTGCAAATTTGTCTCGTCCTATAGACATCATCAACATATCGATGCCAATCAAACCTCTCGCTATCACAACAAGCAATCACATGGCGACAAGGAAATCGATCTACCTGGAAATCGCCACAGTCACAAAATCCGTACCTCAAATCAACCTTGTATTCTTGCTTGCTAGACTCTCTAACAAGGAAGGACTCATAATGTCTGCGAAGGTAAGGATGTCCATGTTTCTGCTTGCTTGCCGGTTTTCTCGAAGTAGTGTAGTGATGAATTCCGAGAATTCATGACCAGGACTTTGGGTAAATGCATCCGCCCTTTTGAGCAAACAACTCAGCTAGGCGAAGTATGTTGCTCTAACAAGTGCTGTGATAGGTAAATTACGAGCACCCTTTAGAACAGAATTGATGCACTCGACTAGGTTGGTGGTCATATGCCCCCATCGATGTCCACCATCAAATGCCTGAACCCATTTTTCTCGAGGAATTTCATCGAGCCAATCAATATAATTTGAGCCACGCGCATCTGCTCATGGCGATAATTAAATTCACGTTCGTCCTTGAGTACCCTGCAAAAGTTAATGTGTTTGAAATGTTAATTATTGAATATCATTATCAAACCTTTATTTCAGACAAAAGTGGGAGGAAAATGTAAATTACCTATGCTTACTACAAGCCTGTGCAAGAATGGTGCCTTGAATCGCAAGAAATTGGAGCGATGTGCCTAATACAATACATATGGAATGCTCTCGGAGGCTCCCACGTTGCCCGAACTATTGTTGCTTTAATCGACTCATGACGATCAGAAATAATTCCAACCCCATCACGAGTCACTACATGTCTACGTAGATGGTCTAGGAAAAAATACCATGCATCTGGAGTCTCACCCTTGACAATTGCGAAACCAATTGGCAATATATTCTGATTTCCATCTTGTGCCACTGCAATTAGAAGAGTTCCTTTATATTTCCCATACAAATGTGTCCCATCTACCTGCACAAGTGGTTTGCAATGTTTAAATGCTTCAATGCAAGGACCAAAAGTCCAAAACACTTCGAAATAGCCGAACATTTGGCACCAGATCATCTGAATTAGCACGGAGGCCTCTATAGCATCAAACATGACAATTGACCCAGGAACGGCACATAGTGCTCACACCATTTTGGAGCTCCGCATACAGTGCTCCCAATTACCAAAAGCTTTTTCAATTGCCTTTTGCTTTGCTGTCCATGCTTTTCGATACGTTGTCGTGTACCCATATCGAGACTTAACCTCTGAATCAGCTTTCACTTTAAGAGATGGATCAATTGTATCATGGGCTCAATAAATTGTGCAATTATGTCGAATCCAACTTTGAGTGATCCTTAATTTCCCCTAAGTGCAAGTATGAGGTCCATTGTACTTCCTAATTTCCCAAAAACCTTTATACTTCCTAAGACTAACTCTAAGAAGCCATCCGCAACCTCTCTCATGGTGTATGCATCTCAATAAAATGTCTTCGTTTACTCGCATACCTTATAGTCCACTACTTTGTCTATGCTGTACCTCTTAATTGCTCTTATAGCATCCTCCCTACTATTAAACATCATTCCAACTTGAAATTCCCCATCAGGAATAGGTACACCTACAAGGTATTTATTATGAAATTTTTTATAAAAACAAAATAAAAATATATGTAATAGTTGAAAAAATAAACTATAATTCTATATTTCAATAATAGAATACTCATTATTGCTAGTCAACTTTAATAAATAAAAATTTCTACCTACTTTAGTAATATCATAATTAAGATTTAGTTATTGCTACTTATTTATTGTAATAAAAGATACTTTGAAATTTATATAATAAAGCAAGTAACAAATAAAAATTTCAGAGTTAGTACCACATACCAATGTTTGTATACTCAGAAACTTAGGTGCATGCATAGCATCCAAATCCAAGATACGCATGAAAGACGACTCCTCATTCAGATGCTGCCTAGCCACATTGCTTGAAATGCCTTCACCATTTGCATCATTGTCTCCTTCATCTTCCACACCATCTTCGCCGCTTTCATAGTCATCTTCATCAATTTCTTCTAATTCTACTAAATCTCTATCCGAAATAGGCTCCACTGGATTCTTCATTTAGAGCAACTTCTTCAAAATCAACGTATAGCTCAATGGAGAAGAAGAATTTGTATGATACCGCCGATGTGTCATGAACATCTGTTGCATGCTATCGTCGTTATTTATTGGAGTTGCTTGATATTGTACGAAGCGCCAAAGATGAGACTGGACACCTATAACTTAATGCAGATACCGCTTTTGGAGTGCGTTATCTATGGACTTACACAATCCATCCACTAGCTCCATATACGACATCGTGTATGGAATAGAAAAACATGTTGGATTTTGACATATAAATGTCACACCCTCACCTGTGTTTTAAGAACATCACCATTGAAATATACTATTATATTTGCCATATCACTCATTTTTTCTCTATTCTTGGCACAACCATATACTTTTTTTTCCCTCACACTCACAACTATAGAAAGAAAAACTTGAGTCTCACTACACTTTCTCGCTCAATAAGATTGCCATGGTAGTAGAATGAACTATTTTTTAAGTCACAAAACTTGTGTTTTCGCTTTGAGTTACACCGTTTATATAGAGCTCTAACGAGCGGGGGTAAATGGGTTAAAAAATAATTTTTAATTGGTCAAATCTCGCCATTGGGAACTTTTGTATTAAATAATTATTTTTTTTGAAATTCTGGTCGCTTTAATTTAAAAAAATTAATATTTTATTAACGAAATCTTGCCATTGGCGAGATTTCGTTTAAAAAAATATATTATATTGCCGAAATGTTGCCATTGGCGACTTTTGAAATTAAAAAAATAATATTTTAAAAATGAAATCTTGCTATCGAGATTTCGTTTAAAAAAAATTATATTTTATTATATAATTGATGTATTGCAGGATTGGTTTAAAAAAAATTTATAATATTTCTTTTATACCCCATAATCACGTAATTATTCAATCTAATCCATTTCATGGCAAAATTTGTCTCTCCACACAATATTGAAGAAAAAGACCCTACTTTAACAGCATTAAGAGTAAAATATTAAAAGCACATAAAATGTTTTATTTTTTTTTAAAAAATGTGACACCCATAAAAAATAAAACATGTCACGTGTTCTTATAACTTAGGAAAATAATATTTTTAAGAAAATATTATAAAATTTATTTGTTTCATTATGTAAAAATAATCTCAATTTTAATTTCACAACTCAGAAAAAAGAAAAAACTTATGAAAAAACTAAGTGGGAAGATAAAAATAAAATAAAGTAAAATAGACTTCTAACTTCTAAGAATTGTAAAAAGTCAAAAGAATCCCCATTCTAGGTTTTCAAATGTGTCACGCTTTGTCCTCCACCGCCACGCCACTTTGTGGTTTGCTTGGGTGCTGGTTCTTCTTTCTTTCTTTGTGATTCTGAAGCAGCTACCTCAACCTCACCCACTCACACTCACCCTTTCTTTTCCTCAGATTCAAACCCATCTCTTCTCTTCTCAGGTACGCTGTCTCACTCCGCCTCTCTTCTTCATCGCAACTGCTTCACTTGCATCTATGAATGAATGAATGTATCATCTCCTTCTCAAACTTGTTTTCTCTCTCTCACTCCTGACCTCACACCCTTACGCTAACTAAATAATCCCTGCCAGCTTAATTTTATAAGTATTATACGAGTTAACTACTTTAATGTAGTAAGTAGGATACGATGGATATGGATGAGTAGTGCGTGATTTGGGTTTTTCCCTTATGGGAATGGTTGGAGTGTGTATTGCAGTAGATGCTCATGCTGAATCAATCCGACTTTTAGGTCTTATGGGATGAGCGTATTTCATTCATCATTCACCCCTTGCCATTTGGTATTTCAAGTTTGCTCTGAATTTCATTTTGCTAACTCCTTTTTTTATAGAATGGGAGCTGGCCGTGAAGTCTCAATCTCACTTGATGGAGTCAGAGACAAGAACCTTATGCAGCTCAAGAAGCTCAACATAGCTCTTTTCCCGTTCGTTACAACGACAAGTACTATGCTGATGCACTTGCTTCCGGCGAATTCACTAAACTAGGTTCATTTTCCTCTACATATTTTTACATTTTCATAATTGGTAGATTCTTCTTTTTGTTTGATTGGATGCCCAAGCATTAGAATGCAATGTTTATAGGCTGGCCAGTATATGTTTTGTGTGTGTGTTCTTTTTTTTTTTTTAATGTTTAAATGTAATCCCTTGAAGATTTTCTCTATGTATTGCACTTGAGTTCCTGTTCAGGTTGCCTATAACTTCCTCTGCATATTAATGGTCAAGTTTCTAAGTCAACTGTAGGTTAGGTAATAATAATGCACAATTAATCATATCTTTTGTCTGAATGTATGCCTTAAATTGTTGTAATTCATTGCTTGCACTTGTAATATTGTTCTTTTAGGTGTGAAACTATAATCTTAATATTCAGATGATGAACATTTTTTGTAGTCTCAAAGAATAATGCAATCTAATCTAATGGCTAAAAGCTGAACCACTCAATGGCACAAGCCCTCCATTGTAAAATCCTTTACATTTAGGTTCATGCTTTCTTCTTTTAGTTTAATTCAATTCCCAAACAATTTCCTTTTTCCATTTATTGAAATTTACTGTGCAATTCACAGTTGCTACCTTTTGTTGCATGGTTTATGCATGTTGTTTCCCCTTGGAGATATGATATTTTTTTAGACTTAGTTTACAACAGGAGACTATGGCATCACTTGATTCTGATCCACGTTGTGGGATGAGGCTTGGTTGTTGTTGTTGTTGTTGGAGATTCAATTTTGTCAGATGGAACACTTTTAGTTGTTCAAGTGTTCTCTCAATTAGTTTCTTTTGTAGGTATGCTGATGGTTTGGAGGACCCTTTGAATTGATTTTTTCCTCTTCTTTTTTTATTTTTTGCTTGATAAAGGATGATATCTGACCCCTCTTTCATTTGAAAATGTTCTTTACTTTTAATGACATGTCATCATTTATCCCCACCCTCAAAATACATACATTGTCATCTTTATTGGAACGCAATGCAGAACGTTTTTGATACTTTTAATATATTACATTTTTGTGCTTCTAAAAGTTGTTAGATGAAGTTTTGAAATCCAAGCCTTACTTTAAACTAACATGTTTGATAGTTTTGTGCTTTCGATTGCACTACATGGATGATAGACCCAGGAGCAATTGGTGCACAAGGGACCTTTAGAATGTCTATAACACTTTTATTAATGTTGAATGTGAATTCATGATTGTCAACTAAATACACTAGTTACCCTAAAATTGATTATAATATCTTGTTTTTTTTCAGCATACTACAGTGACATATGTGTTGGTGCAATTGCGTGCCGGCTTGAGAAGAAGGAAGGTGGGGGCCAAATTCGGGTTTACATCATGACTCTAGGTGTTTTAGCACCTTACCGTGGACTTGGTATTGGTAAGAAAGAAATTGAATATCTTTCCCTTGTGGTAACTGAAAGTCTATTTGATCATTTTAGTTGACTGCGTTCGTGCATATGTGCCACCAAAGTACCACAAAACAGATTAAGTGTCCCATTAGGTGCAATTCATACGAGAAACATTTCAATTTACATTTGCCAAGAGTCTTTGTTTCAAAATTTATGATGTCTTCCTTTCAACCTTATTATCTACATGTATTTTTAAATTTGATTGAGGCTCTGGTTTTGTGATATGAATCTTGGGGTTTATGCAGGAACAAGACTGTTGAATCATGTTCTCGATCTTTGCTCCAAGCAAAACATTTCTGAGGTTTACTTGCATGTGCAGACAAACAATGAAGATGCCATAAACTTCTATAAGAAATTTGGGTTTGAAATCACAGAAACGATCCAGAACTACTATACAAACATTACACCACCAGACTGCTACGTTCTCACGAGGCATACGGCTCCAAGCCCAACCAAGAAATAGCATTCGAGTGGCAGTATTTTTGGGAAGTGATAAGAGATTTTGCATTAGTCATTGGGTTTTGCCATGGATGTATTATACTGAGGTTTGCCATTTCAAATGCTAGATTTTAAGCAGTAAAGTTAGCACCGAAAAAAGAAGCAGCAGCATTTGGAGATCTATAGCTATGGTACTGCCTAATTACCGTGTCTTCATCCTCCATCCCATCTTATCATTTCCATCAAAACACTAATGAACTCCAAATTTGTTACTAGAGTCCCTTGGCAACGCGATTGTTTAAAACGGAGGTCCCAAAAGAACAAACACCGCATCAATTAAGGGCATTTTACTTTAAATGGCATCTTGTACTCTAGAATTGATTGTTTTTGCATCCTGATTTTAACTTGCGTGATTTGGGATCGCGAAACTTGTTCTGGTTATAGGTTATCAACGGGTCGGTTTTTTTTTTCCTCGGATGTTTAGACTGCAATATCCATAGCAGTGGGCTTTACCTGTTACCTAATGGTGTTTGCGTTTTGGCTTGTGGTGGTCTAGTTTGAGTGTATGACTAAGAAGTGTTTGGTTTACCGATTGAAAGAATGAGGTGTTTTGGACTTTGGGATGGGTATTCCTTCAACCTTAGGTAGAAATATAACATTCCGTGATAAATCTTGGCTTGAAGTTAAGGCCATATTTGAGAGTTTTGTAGATAATGGAAGGGAGTGGGCATTAATAAAATGAAAAAAAATGTGAGGAGTGGAGTGGAAAAAATTAGAAAGTATATGATGTTTTTGTTTGGATGTTTAACAAATTTTTATGAGAGAATAAGGGAAATTATATTCATTTTCTCTTTGACCATGTAATTTGAAAGGTTAAAAAATTATGATTTTGAATGATAAGAGAGAGATATATTTTTCCTTATTAGCCATTTCATTTTCTCTTTTAGAATTGTTTTCAAACAATGATCACTTAATTATAGTCTTGTCATTCCTTATTATGCCTCCCAAACATATTCTAAGAAAAATTTGAAAAATTGTTATTGGATAAAGATTTTTTAAAGTGAGAATTTTACTTTAAAAAATTAAATAAAATAATTTTATGTTTGCATCAATAAATTTGAAAATAGTCCTATCTCCAATAGACTTCTGAAAAAGAAGAATAATTTTACATTTGCACAGAAGCAATACAAATTACCATCGTGACATTTAATATGTTACCCAACACACGAATTACAGGTTTTTACTGTGAAGAGATTTTTCTTTCTCTAGTTTTGTCGTCCGCTTAAATTTTGAGGCAGCAAAGAGTAAATGCTTCGTATAATCCACGTAGACATAGGGTGAAGACTAAAGAGTCAACATTATCAACACGAGAGTCAGTGAGGTGAGAGACCTCAACACATGGCAACAAAAACATATCCCCAGTGGAAAGAAAATAATATCCCTTATCTGATTCACCGTACTACGTGGACACACTTGGTTGGAGATCTAGATCATAGCCTCATCCTCACGCCCATGCACTCATTATCCACCAGGAGATGCATGCTACCTGTAACTGGGGCCAAAAGTAGTGGCTTAGCCTTCTCCACATCTCGATGCCTTGGTCTTATTAGTGGATACAATAGATATCATTCATTCTTAACCCCTCCTCCCTACTAGTAGAACAGAATCTGACAGTTTAGAACAAGACTCTCTTTCTCCACATCAGAGGCAGAGGAAACACGCAAAGCATGGCTGCCCAAGCTCTGGTATCCTCGTCATCTCTTACCTTCTCGGCAGAGGTTGCCAGACAGAACCTTGGAGCAAGATCACCCTCATCTCCTAAGAAAGCCTCCTTTGTGGTCAGGGCAGCAACTACTCCCCCTGTCAAGGTCTCTCTCTCTCTCTCTCTCTCTCTCAATGCTTGTGTGTGTGTGTGTGTACATGTTTGTTTTGATCCACGTGTATATATATTAAAAAGCCTTTCTCTTTCTTTTGGAGATCAGCAAGGAGCAGATAGACCCTTGTGGTTTGCATCAAAGCAGAGTCTGTCTTACTTGGATGGCAGGTAAATTTCATTCTAGCAACCTTAATAAATTGGTCAGAAGTTGGGTGTTTGTTTGGTCAGGCTAGGCTAAGAACCTATCATAGCACTATATTTGTTTCTGTTCAACATGTAGCTATACAACTTACTGGAATAATAGTTTTTCTTATGAAAGTTCTAGAATAAACAGTGTATTATGGTCCATTGATCTGTGTAGCCGATCAAACTTTGTTGTTGTTGTTGTTGTAATTGAGTAATGTTTTGAAGGTGATGGAATTGACTTTATTTGCAGCCTTCCCGGGGACTATGGATTTGATCCTCTTGGACTTTCAGACCCTGAAGGAACAGGAGGATTCATTGAGCCCAGATGGCTAGCATATGGTGAGGTCATCAATGGCCGTTATGCTATGTTGGGTGCGGTCGGTGCCATAGCACCTGAGATTCTTGGCAAGGCTGGTCTCATTCCTCAGGAGACAGCACTCCCATGGTTCAAGACCGGTGTAATCCCACCTGCAGGCACCTACGACTACTGGGCTGACCCATACACACTCTTCGTGTTCGAGATGGCACTCATGGGCTTTGCTGAGCACAGGAGGTTCCAAGATTGGGCCAACCCCGGCTCCATGGGAAAGCAGTACTTCTTGGGGCTAGAGAAGGGTCTGGGAGGTTCTGGTGACCCGGCTTACCCAGGGGGACCTTTCTTTAACCCTCTTGGTTTTGGTAAGGATGAGAAATCCCTGAAGGATTTGAAGCTCAAGGAAGTGAAGAATGGGAGATTGGCCATGTTGGCCATCTTGGGTTACTTTGTTCAAGGCCTTGTCACAGGAGTTGGCCCATTCCAAAACCTCCTGGATCATCTTGCTGACCCCGTGCACAACAACGTCTTGACCAGCCTCAAGTTCCACTAGGAATAATTAATGTATCATATGTTACATAAAATCTTTTACTCGATCTCGGTTGTTGTCTTTTGCCATTTCCCAAAATTCAGCAGCCCTTTGTATCTCTCTTCACTCTTTTGGGACTATGGCTTCATGTGGACATTTTGTAATGCCTTGTTGTAGCTTTGTAAGAAAATTAATGACATGTTAAACAACTGGAAATATTGGACATCTTATATGGGTTGTGGCAACTTTCTTCTGGCTAGACCCTACCTATCCCTGATCCTTTCTCTTGAGCCTTCTGCCTACAAAATTGCACTAGTTTAAACTCTCTTGCAATTTCATATGCTGTTTCCGTTTGTGAGAGTAAAATACAGTTTTCAAACAATGAGTCAGTCTAGTTAATTAAGACTTGAATCTAGACAGAGTAAAGTTAAAACTGAAGTTTAATATTTGTTCACAGCTGTTCCTCGCACATTTGACCACCCCTCTATGAGTTGCAAATGTAAATGGATGGGTGTGCAATGCAAGCGAACAGACATACATTAATTGAACCCAAAATGAATTCACAGAGGTAGCTGACTAGCTCGATCTGCAACTTTTAAGGAAAGAACATCTGTTTAGCAGCAGCAATTGAAAAATTAATTAAACTGCCATCAAGCCACAATAGCCACAGGAAATTTAGCTAAAGAAGTCCATTTTATTTTAAAATTAAAGATAATTTTCATAACTTTTTATCTTTTTTAATCTCATTTTTATGTGTTTTTGTCTTGCATGGAAGATTTTTATAAGGAGAGTGTGTGCATTTAAAAATAATGTCTGGCATAATTTTAAAATAGGAGAGACTGGTATATTTTTTGAAAAAAAAATTATAAAGGAACTTGTAAAACTACTGCAAATAAAACCTATAGTATTAAAAAAAACGACACTTTGACGAAGAGAAAGTTAAGGTTTAAAAATAACAAAAATATTTGTTGAAATTTCAGTGCTACAGGTGTAATTAAAGAACTACCATCATAGCAAGGAACGTGAGAAAATTTTAATCAAAGAGTATTAAAAAGAATAAACAGTCATTCTTTTTCATTTGGTGCTAATAATAAATGTAGTTATTAGTCAAACATTAAATTTTCATTTGCCAAACAACATCAAGCATAAGCAAAATTGAGAAACATTGTGTACAGTATTATTGGTTTATGTTCTTTTTCTCAATAAAAAAAATGAAGATGAGGAGCGGAGGTTACATGTCTTCAGTAAGCTAGGCCTTCCACTAATATACTATAAACAGATTATTACTTAACTAGTAAGAATTAAAATATGAAGAAACTTGTTTTTTAAAAATGTTAGTTTTATCGATTGAGTATATTCTCATGATTAATATTATGTATACAATAAAATTATACAATAAATATATACCACATATTTATAATATATAGTATATATTTATTATGCAATTTATTATATACATGGTATTATTCTATTCTCATCGACGATATTCTACCATATTTATTTCCGTTGACGGTGAAATGTACAATACAATACTCAACTACAAAAGTTGGGATGCAATTTTACTATGCAACATGTTTTTTTTGTTATGGTTGAAACTTTTTTTATATATATATATAGAAAGTGGGCTGGGCCATTTCCTAAAAGCGGTCCTTCCTATTTCTGATCCACTCACACATTTTTCTTCTTGTTGCAACTCTCTCTCTTTTTCTTTCTGTCGGTTTCGCTTTGATTCCTTCTTACTGCTGCTTCTAACGATCAGCTGTGAGGTGCGTTCCGAGTTGAGATCTGTTTCGCTAACAAATTCCATGGTAAGCCGAACCCTCTTTCTTTCCCTCTGCACTTGGTTTTGCAGCTCTCTCTCTCTCCGCCCTAAGTACCAGATCTATCCCCTTCCACCCTCTTGCTTTCTCTCTGTGTGTGTGTGTGTTGTTCCTACCATTTCTCATGCTCTTCGCTCCCAAGTGAATTGTAATCTCGCCCTTAATCTGATTGTGCTTACTTAGCTTTGCGATTTTCACAGTTTGCTGTCTTTCTAAAACCCGTGCCTTAAGTTCTGTGATCTGATTCTGCGTTACTCCTAACCCGATCTGCTTTTCCTCTTCTTCAATTCTGCTTCACAACTAATGGATCTGATTTGAAAATTTTGGTTTGTATTACATGCTTGCGTTCTTTTTATATGTATGTAGATTTGGCATCTGATGTTACTTTAAATGATTATTCTATTGTAGATTTAGTGTTGAATGCCTCGTTAGGGTTAAGGCTTAACTGAGAAGTTTCCAACATCTGCTGTCACCTTGCATCGAGCAAAATGGAGTTACCAAGTCTCAGAAAACCCTTGATCTGTTGGGCCGTTCTCTTTGTTCAAATTAGCTATGCTTTTTATCTTCCGGGGAGCTACATGCACACTTACTCGAATGGAGATCAGATATACGCCAAAGTTAATTCATTGACTTCCATTGAAACCGAGCTTCCCTTCAGCTACTACAGCCTCCCTTATTGCCCGCCCCTTGGTGGGATAAAGAAGAGTGCTGAGAATCTTGGAGAACTCCTCAGGGGGGATCAGATCGATAACTCTCCCTACCGTTTCCGCATGAATGTTAACGAGTCAATCTACCTCTGTACCACGACCCCATTGAATGAACATGAGGTCAAGCTACTGAAACAGAGAACTCGTGATCTGTATCAAGTGAATATGATCCTTGACAATTTGCCTGTCATGAGGTTTGCTGTTCAGAATGGGGTTAAGATCCAGTGGACAGGGTTCCCTGTTGGGTACACACCCACTGATGGTAGTGCTGATTACATCATTAACCATCTCAAATTCACAGTCTTGATTCATGAATATGAAGGAAGTGGTGTTGAAATCATTGGGACAGGGGAGGAAGGTATGGGTGTTATTACAGAATCTGACAAGAAGAAGGCATCTGGATATGAGATAGTTGGTTTTCAGGTTGTCCCTTGTAGTATTAAGCGTGATCCCGAAATCATGACCAAGCTTCACATGTATGATAGTATCTCTCTGACAACTTGCCCGACTGAGCTAGACAAGTATCAAATAATAAGAGAGCAGGAGAGGATATCATTTACATATGATGTTGAATTTGTGAAGAGTGATATAAGATGGCCATCACGTTGGGATGCTTATCTAAAGATGGAGGGTGCCCGTGTTCATTGGTTCTCAATCCTCAATTCACTTATGGTGATTTTTTTCCTAGCTGGTATTGTTTTTGTCATTTTCTTGAGAACCGTGAGAAGGGACTTGACAAGGTATGAGGAATTGGACAAAGAGGCTCAAGCTCAAATGAATGAGGAGCTTTCTGGCTGGAAGCTTGTTGTGGGTGATGTATTTAGGGAGCCTGATTGCTCAAAGCTTCTCTGTGTGATGGTTGGTGATGGGGTTCAGATTCTTGGAATGGGCGGTGTTACTATTGTTTTCGCAGCTCTTGGTTTCATGTCACCAGCTTCCCGGGGAATGCTACTGACAGGGATGATAATTTTGTATCTTTTCCTGGGCATTGCTGCTGGATATGTCAGTGTCCGTCTCTGGAGGACTATTAAGGGAACATCAGAAGGGTGGAGGTCGATTTCCTGGTCTGCTGCATGCTTCTTTCCTGGAATTGCTTTTATTATTCTAACTGCACTGAATTTCCTTCTCTGGGGCAGCAACAGTACTGGCGCTATTCCCATTTCCCTGTATTTTGAGTTGCTCTTCCTCTGGTTTTGCATTTCGGTGCCACTTACCCTAATTGGAGGATTTATGGGAACTAAAGCTCAACCAATTGAATATCCTGTTCGAACTAATCAGATTCCAAGGGAAATTCCTGCACGGAAATATCCATCGTGGCTTCTTGTTCTTGGTGCAGGAACTCTTCCATTTGGAACCCTTTTCATTGAGCTTTTCTTTATCCTTTCTAGTATCTGGCTTGGGAGGTTCTATTATGTGTTTGGCTTCCTGTTGGTTGTTCTTCTATTGCTGGTTATTGTCTGTGCTGAGGTGTCAGTGGTCCTCACCTATATGCATCTTTGTGTGGAAGATTGGCGGTGGTGGTGGAAGGCATTCTTTGCTTCGGGCTCTGTTGCTCTTTATGTCTTCTTGTACTCCATTAACTACTTAGTTTTCGACCTGCAGAGTTTGAGTGGACCTGTCTCAGCTATGCTTTATCTTGGCTATTCACTGCTAATGGCAATTGCAATCATGTTGTCAACTGGCACCATTGGCTTCCTTATGTCATTCTACTTCGTGCACTACTTGTTCTCATCTGTGAAGATAGACTGAGGTTCTCTTTGCAACCTCTCATCAACTGAGCAAAAGGGTATGCTGGAAGCGGAATTTTTCTTAATTGGTATAACTTGTGCTGTATTCTTATTCTTTTTGTAGCTTGATTGCTTTGCAGCATATTGAGTGGGGAAACAGATGCTCTGCTGATTGCATTGAATAGTTGTCAATTGGTTTTATATTGCAATGTGATCTGCTGTTTGTTCCCCTTCTACGTATCTCCCGTAAGTTGTTTTACTCATTCACCTATTGTTCAGTATCATTTTATTTCATGTGCTTTAGTTTAATCAAGTGGCTTGAGGAAGTTGTAGTTGTTCTGACTCATCCCTTGTTCATTTTAATACTGAGAAAATGAAAATTAAATAGATACTTAGACAGTTGTTCATGGTTTCCACTGCGCTTGTGGGTGTTTAAGGAAAGGGAAGATGACTTTTACGTTAATGGTATTTTTGTAACTTAATTACAAATGGCGCTTTCTTTCTTTCTTTCATTTTTTTCCAATTGCCGACTGATTGAAATAGAGTTCCATGTTTCATCGGGACGTAGAAAATATTAAGTAAATGTACTGAAAACGACTGATGAAGGGTCGTTAGTGGCTTAAGCCAGAGACTCGGACGGTTTATCTGGAGTGAAAAAGTTCGTCACGAAGGGAAGCCACCCTTTCCTCAAGTTTACCCTTTCCACGAGTTTACGCGTGCATCATAACTAAGGTGTCTGACACTTTTATGATGGCTGGTTGGGAGGTTGTAATAGAATCAAATTCTGCTGGACTTTGTTGGATTGTAGTTTTCTGTTATACCCTGAAACTGAAAAAACATTCATAAATAAATTACTGATGCTTCATATACCTTCTATCATTATGTCTTCGTATGGTTCCAACAACAAACTAATGGTTGCAACGGAAGTGAAAGAAACGTCATTTGAGGAATCTAAGTATGTATTTTCCAGCAACCGTTAACTATGGCATATGCTCTTAAATTTAGGAGAAACTTTCTGCAGTTTGGTAAGATACACTCCGTTCTATTATTCATATTAAAACCCAAAACACACAACACGAGAAAACATACGAGCAATTTGTTGCCAAACACTACACACTATTCAAATTATATTGGGATGGGAGCTCCGTTCCAATCTCTGAGGCATTCCAGAATTGGGTCAATAATCTTCCCTTGACACACTGCTGTAAATACCTTTTCAAATTCCTCATCTGGTGAGACAGTCTTTTCTCCGGTCAGCAACGCTGCCCCTACCTCCTCCCTCACAAACTTGTATAATGGGTATGATCTACATTCCTCAATTCTGTTTGGGATAGCTGGATTGCCATTCTCGTAAGCCACCCTTGCACTTTCAACTTCCTTTGGCAAGAGAGACTTCAACTCATCCTCAAAAGCTCCAATCTTCTCAAAAGTTAACAAGCTCACATTCTTGTCATTAATGGCACTTATGTGTGCTTGCTCATAAAGTACTTGCTTTAGTTTCGGCATCAATGGGTACATAACATTGGAGGGATCATCAATGTAGGAGAACACATATTCTCTATCAACCACTCTAAGCAAATCTTTCTCACAAATTTGGAACGGGTTAATTTCTTCATCGTCTTCTGTGCTTAATGTCTTCTTTGCAACTCTGCTTACAGTATTCTTAACTATGTCCTTAAAAATTTCCTCCAAATGCCTCAAGTCAATAGCTTGGCAGAGTGCAACCAAATAAGTGGAAGACATGAGCTTCAGTATCTCAACAGCTTCGACAGTTTTCCAAGCAGAAATCAAACCCAAAGAGTTCACATCTTGGTTATGCTGCTCGGCGCTTTGCACGTGGCTAGTTACTGGATTTGCTAGATATTGAAGTTCAGAACAATAAGCAGCCATGGCTACTTCAGATGCCTTAAAACCATAATCAAGACTTGGGTTTCTGCCAGCAGAGAGATTTGATGGCAACCCATTATTATACAAGTCATTGACTAACTCCGTAAATTGGGCAAAAATAAGTTTGCCAATTGAAGCAATAGCTAGGCGTGCATTGTCCATTGAAACTCCAATTGGGGTGCCTTGGAAATTGCCACCATTCAAAGTCTTATCTCCAGCAACATCAATCAAGGGATTGTCATTTACAGAGTTTATCTCCCTTTCAATTGATTTAGTTGAATACCGGATGACTTCAATCTGCGGACCAAGCCACTGAGGAGAAGTTACGAGAGCATAACGATCTTTTCGAGGCTTCTGCAGTGGATCTGGCTGTTGCAGTTTGACTTTTTTGATATAAGAGCTTCCCTCTAAAATGTGTTCCATAACAGCAGCAGCTTCAATTTGACCGGGGTGGTACTTCAGCTTATGTATCAGATGATGTGTGAATTCTGGCTTCCCTTGCATAACTTCAGCAAAAACTGCTGATAGAACTTGTGACAATAAAGCTAATATGTTTGCCTCAAAAAGCACCACGGAAGCTACGCCAGACCCAACAGCAGTGCCATTTACAAGGGCAACGCCTTCTTTGGGTCTCAGCTCAAAGAACTCATGAAGACCTGCTAAATGGAAAGCTTCCTTCGCATCAAGGGACTCTCCAGAGGGTCCAACAGCTTTGGAGTTGCGCCTGCCAGTTAGCAGTGCGACAATGTAGGACAGAGGAATCAGATCACCCGAAGCAGTAATTGTACCGCGTAATGGCAATATAGGGGTAACACTACGGTTGAGGAGTTTGGTGATAGCCTCTAAGATTTCAAATCTGATCCCCGAGTACCCTTGAAGGAGGGTATTAACCCTCACAAGCATTGCTGCTCTGGTTGCTGAGTGAGGCAAGGTATGAGATAACTCAGTTTCACTGCCAAATATAGCGCAGTTCAAAAACCTGGGGAACAGTGGTAAAAGCATTACCCGAAAGAAGAATCAGTATATTGACTATGGAGTTGCACAGAAGTGAAATTATAATGATGTTGGTCTGGTCCATCTACCCAAAACCATACAAAATACTATGCAGAGTTTGAGCAAGCAAACAACAAAAGAAACAAGGTAATAAAAGATAAAACCTCACCTAACCATCTCCTTCTGAAGGGCAAAGGCTTGATTGGTTTTCCTGTGGGAGGCAGCACCAAAGCCGGTGGTAACACCATAACACTCCTTGCCTTTGTTAATGCTGTCCATGATCCACTCGCAGCTGGCCTCAACGCCTGCCCTTGCAGACTCAGAGAGCTCAACCTTGACTTGTGAGCTACGCTTTGCAACAGCGGCCACCTGCGATATGGTTAGTGGCTCCTTTCCTCCAACACATATCACTCCCTTCCTGTACTCTGCCACCATGCGTTTCACTTCATCAAAGTGGCTACCCTTTAGTGAATCCGCTGCCAGAACCCAACCCAAGGGGTCGGAGGAAACACTTCGCTTGGCATCTTGTGGATTAATAGTCGCCATGTTCATAAAACTATTATTACAATATGATATGAAAGACCAAAGGCTATGCCAATGTCAACGTTGGGGCTCAGATGCTTATGCTTTAAATAGAGCCAAGGGGTAGTAGTAGTGTTTTGGTTGGCGAGTACTAAGGACTAATCAAAGATCACAACTGCACTCCACTGCACGACGCACTCCACTGCACGAGCGGGAGAAAATGGGTAGGTGGTAGGTGGGAGGGTTGTGAATTTGAGAGATTGGAAGCGTTGACTGTTTCTTATTTGTTATGGTACATTGATTTTGGACTATATATCAAGAGAGTAGTGTTATTTATACTCATATTTTATCTACACCATACCAACACACTTTCATCTATAATTGAATGAGATGTGAATCTCAAATTAAGTAGATTCACAACCTATCCAATAGATAGAGTGTGTCAGGCAAGGTGTCAAAATAAGATGACAAATAACATTTCTCGTATACTAATTAAAAGAATTCATGCTTGATAACCATATTTGAAGAGTTCTTGAGTCTTTGACATGAATGGGGTTAAAAGGTTGGTGGCTCCATAGGCCTGCAATGTATAAAAAGATATTGCAGTTCTATGCTCTAAGAGTTAATTATGTAAATCAAAACTCCCATAAAGTAGGCGTTAAAATGTAATAGGAACTTAAACAGTTTGTCTCATCACCTATCTCATATTATTGTCAAATTAATAATTAAAACTCTGCAATCATTTTATTAATCATGTCTTGCAAGTGACATCATTATTACATGCATCACGAATTCAAGGGGACAAAAAAATGTTATTTGTTACGCTCTTATTTTAGATAGTTAGAGACACTTTTAAATTATAAAGTTAAAATAGTTGAAAATGTGTGATGTAATACAATAAAATTATGAAAACCCTTTTTTTTTTTTTGTCCATCTGTGTTACTAAAATAGGGTGTATAAATAACATTACTGGAAGAAAAAAGGTACCACTCTAACTACGTTTTTTATGTTTGTAAACAAGCAAGAATTTCAAATGTTTGATCATTTCTGGTCGTGCCAAACCCAACTACGTGATTAATTAATTAGCTTCGTTTACAAGTACTCAACGAATCTCGTGGATTGAATACCTACTCCATCAGCTGCATCTGATTTATTAACTTAATAAGAGAAATATTTAATCTTTCACTCGATAAAATTAGAGCAAGTTAGTCACTAAAATATAAATGTCAATTTACGCATGTTAAAAATCGAATTTCATTACCTGAAAACACATGAGAAATATTTATTATACAATTCTTAAAATATCCTATATTTTTTTTAAAAAAAAGTCACACCTGAACTTTTCTACACTAGAAGCAGTAGCAAATCCATCAGGCTTTCGGCTGCCCAAGGAAAAGACGTGCGCATTACACAAGAATCATAATTTAGACGCTTGTGTGTCGAGCATTAATGGGAGGACGTCTGCTTCCAACTCATATACATGAAATTTATATCCTCTCTTCTGTTGATTGATCCAGTGTCAGATATTGAAAACATCGTATTCGGTTATTAGCACAGAGTTGAACAAACATCAGATGGAAAATCAGTCATGGGCAGTAACATTATTGAAAACTTTGTGGCATAAAATCATTTTGGCAAGCGAGATTCATTCAGGAAGGATATTATTGTCTGAACGAAAATGCTAGATCACAAAAATTTATCTAGAATCTTGTATTTAGAATTATGTGTCATAATTATTAATCATTTGATGAATAAATGGTCATATTATTTTATTTCATTCAATTATTATTATAATTTTTATAAAAAATTATGTAAATATTTATCAAAAAGAAATGTTATTTATATTCATCCATAAGAAGATATTGTCGTCCCTAAATCCTAAACGTTGGATTTATATCTCATTCAATAATAGATAACAGTATATTGATACGATATTTTACAATGTGTGAGTACAAATGATATTTTATTTTAAAAAATATTTACATAATTTTTGACAGAAATTATAATAATAGTTAGATAAAATAAAATCGAATGACAATTGAATCATTGATTAATCAAATGGCTAATAATTATTACATTACTCTTTTCAAATGTGCTTCCCTCTTCTTTAAACGTACTAGATGTATAAAACTAAAGTTGTGTACGTATTAAGTATTAAATATTGGAGTCAAAAAGCATTTTTTCTAAAGGGATTTGAAATGGACACATGAAACTAGCCGTTGGCAGCTTCTATTCACGACCGACAAACACTCACACACACGCTCCCTACTTTCTCTTCAGCTCATCGTCTCTTTGTACCCACTTTGTACAGTGTTCTGTTCACAATTCACACAAGCTCTTTCTTCTTTCCTCTGTTCTAGTTTTGATCCGCACCTCTCTCACGGTGTTGTCCCTCTTTTCAAGGAAACAGAGTGCATGATGTTCACCCAAGGCCTGGATGACACCGCCATCCAATGGATCAAGCAGGTTCACTCATCATCACCATCTTTAATTATTCCACCCTTTTCCTTTCTTTTCTCAGATGGGTCTTCCTCAGATGCCCTTGAATGAAGCTCATTTGCCTTTTACGTAGAATTTTTCAAATTTCATGACTGCACCTGGATTTTGAACTTTGCTTTTCTTTATTGTCAATGTGCTTTTTATGGGATATCTTGGAATCAGTTTGGTTTGGTTTGTGTTTCTTTAACTGGATTCATTTAAAGCTCAATACCAAAGAATTGTAGGGGAAGGAACCACCTTAATATGTTTCCTTTCCCTTTTTGCCTTTACCACATTTTGAATCTTTTTCCTTTGTTTCTTCTTCTTCTTCTTCTTCTTTCCTCAGGGATCGCAAGTACAAGTACAAGTCCAAGCTCAAGCTGAAGAGCCTCCAATACGGTCTCCTTTAGCTGAGAGAATTACCAGTACCACCAGTGACCGATTTCCAAGATCTCCCCTTTGAGCAGTGGCAACAGCCTCAACTCCCCTGTTCTGCCTCCATTGAAGTTCCACACTAGCTTGCTGACACCTCGAAACCTTGCGTTTGGCCCTGGTGATGATGAGGATGGCAACAGCGATGATGATGAAAGCATGGCTTCAGTGCCTGATCACGATGGGAACTTCTCTGATGAAGAAGTGTCTGGTCCAAGCAACTTTGATTACTTGGAGAGGCCAATTTCACAGTGCTATGATGAGGAGGAGCTGTTTGGATACAAAGTCACCAAGCCACAAGTGCGCAACGGAATTCTGAAGAAAGGTTTGGCCAATGAGAATCTAACCATCGAAGTTCCAAACAGTGGCAGAAGATTTACTGATGGAGAATTGGGTTTCAAGAAATGTGTTCAGAAGAAGCTGACCCCAGGTCCAGGTGGAGGAGGAGAGGTTCAGCTTCAAAAGCAGGTTCACCTGCGCAACCTGAATTGCCTTGATGACACAACTGAATTTGCTACTCCCCAAGTGCTCCTCCCATCGCTGATGGTGATTTTCCCCTCGGACCGGACAGAGATTCCGAGGGCTCGGTAAGGAATGAGCAAACTGACCCTGGATCATGGCCATCAAGAGAATCAGTGGGTTGTGATGGCAGGAGTGACTGTTCGATTGAGCAAAAACCCAAGACTGGTGAAAGGTATTCTATTGCCATGGATAGCTCCACTGCAACCATCTTCAGGGAATTTATACTTTATTTTTGTTTGTCTTTTATTGTCTTTCCTTACCAATTGCAGTGTCCTTTTGATGTTAAACTGTGTAGACTGGACAAAACTTTCACTGAGGACATAGAAAGGCAGACTCCTCACTTAGCATATTACAACACCAGGTGCTGTCAAGTGTCAACCTTACTTTCTATTTAACAATTATCAGATGGCTGTCAACCTTAACTTTTCATGCATTTTGGTAAACTAAAATGCACTAAGATATATCTTTAACTTATTTTGCCTCAGAACTTTTTCATATAATGTATTTGATATTAATCAGTCAAGTAAAGGTTTCAACTTGAGAATATTCGGTATGATTGTTATGAACTCTTGTGCAGGTCTTCATGGACCTGAGATTTGAATCCACATTAATGCTTTGTAAATATTTACTATAATTCATATTATCATTTTGAATGTCTGCGCCTAATATGCTCTATTCCTTTTATGGCAGTAGTTGCAATAGTCAATATGCCTGGCAAACCCTCATCACTTATGACGCCTGCATACGCTTATGTCTACAAGCATGGGCAAGAGGCTGCACTGAGGCACCTGAGTTTCTGAAAGATGAGTGCCTGGCTCTTCGAAGTGCCCTTGGGTGAGTTCGATTTTGTGTTGAAATTCCACTTCTTTTGGCTTCCTTTATTCCTCGGTCATTTCCCTTATTTCTCGAAGTCTATAGATTGCATGAGTTCTTGTTGCAACCTCGAGGAGTGAAGCCAACTGAAGGCAGAAATACAAGGAATTCAGAACAAACATTTCCCCTGAAGATGAAGAAGGTTGTAGGGAAAATAAGAGTGGAAGGTAACCTTATAATGAACAGGATTTTACTATTCAAATACTGGAACTGCATATATTTTATTATCGTACATAAATTTATGAGCTCTACTTACATATATTTTATGTCTTCTCATCAACTAGCTGTATACATATGTAAATTCTTGAGGTCCTCGTAAATGACACATATTATTATTTTTTGTGTATATTTCAAAACTGACAAAGCAATTATGATTATGTTCATGATATTAGTTATGATTGACTATGTTCATAAAATTAGACCCTCTTCAGACATTTAAGTTGAGGATCTTATAATGTGAGGTGCTCAATGAAAAATTGCAGTGAAGAAAATTCGGATTATACCCAGACGCAAACTTAAAAACACAATTTCACAGAGAGGATCAATCTATATGCAAGTAGGAATGGTTTACGTCCGGCATGTTTCATCCATCATGAAAAATGGCATAAATTCTATGAAGTCAGCCTCACTCTCAGTGGCATCAGAAGGTTAGTGCATATGCTGGAAGATTTCTGCAACTCATTTCACTTTATTGTTCAGAAATCTTTGGCATTGATACGGACAGTGTACTCAAGTTAAAATGTTAAAGATTATTAGGATTTCCTATTATTGCATAATAAATGAGTTGAAGCTACATTTTTTTATTCTTGTAGAGCCACTGTCTTGTTTGATCCAACTTAAGAGTACAACAGAAGAAAATGAAGCAGAGTCATGTTCTGCAATTTTTTTGCGCCCTGGAACTGGAGACTACCACGATTTGTAAGTTTTATTTTAGTCACTTTTATTGTTTAATTGGGGCAAGTTTTGTAATTGGCCTGCTGTTAGGAAACTAGTGAAACACGTAGTCAGTGAATGTTTTGCAAATGCATCTTAACAGGATATAGAGTCATAGACAATTGATGAAGAAACTTAGTAGGATTAACTAATCTGAACAGTTGAAAATCATATAATAATCATCATAGATATTCTACCAGTATACACCCTAGTGTCTTTCTATGCGTGACATGGTGATTTCAGAGCATCGTACATATAATGTTATTAATAATGTTAAAGATCTTACACTGGCATGTAATTCCAGTTTCCCAGAGAATCAAGGGGATGCTTTACTTGTAGAAATACAAGATTCCAAAAAGGCAGTTCATGGTCAAGCCAGGATCCCAATTTCATCCCTCAGTGATAATCCTGTATGTGCTCCACTGCCATATCATATTCAGATATTTCTCTTCCCTTTACACCATCCACATACATGTAATGAATTGTGTTGAATATGCAGAGTGACAGAATTCGGTGGTGGCCAATATATCATGATGAACAAGAATGTGTTGGCAAGATCCAGCTCTCCATTGGCAGTACTATGACAAGTGATGAAAACAATCCTATAAAGGTTATAGCCCTACCAAAATTAATGATGTCTGTAAATCTTGTCTAATCAAATAGAATTTTCCAGTTTGTTGATGTTGGGAAGATAGAATATATCGAGTTGAGAACTGTATAAAGACGAGAAAGTGACTGTTAGCATTATAGATAGAATATATCTGAAAAATTATCCTTAAGAAATCAGATCTGATTCTTTACCTTCTTCCTGAGATATTACTAGGGAGAATCATACATATCCATTGTATACAATCTAGTTTCCAATCTAGGGGTTAAAAGAGAAAATTCTTTTAATTTGTTAACACATATGACTAATTGGACATCTTCGAAAGGGTGGTCATGATTTCATCATAGTTCTATCAGAATTTCAGCCACTAGCCACCAAGATGGTCGTTTCTGCCTACTCTCACAACAGTCTCATATTCTCTTTTTTCCTGTTATCTCATTTTCTGCAGAGTGCAACCGTTGTGGAAACTCAAGCTTATGATTTATTGTTGGAGGGTGCCATGCGTGCACAGCTTTTCCACTCCCGAAGCTTGCGGCTGGATGGGCCTTGGAAGTGGTTGTTAGATGCATTTGCAGACTACTATGGAGTTTCTGATTCATATGCTAAGTTGAGGTACTTGAAAAGAGAGAGTTTTACATGCCATTTGAGTAGCCCAAAGAAAGCGAAAAAGAATCAATTTTCTATACACTCTTTAAAAGACAAAATTACTCTTTCCCTTTCTTTATTTCTCCCACTTTCTTCCCTTACCTCCAGTCTTCATGTAGATATCTATTACATGTCATGAATGTGGCAACTCCAACCAAGGACTGCCTAGAGCTTGTGAAAGAGTTGCTTGAACCCCTAATGAAGGCCAGAAGTGAGAGGAGTTTGACCAGGCAGGAGGTAAGCTGTTTTTGCATCTTTCCTATAGAAGAAACTTACAAAATCATAATCTACGGTTTGCTTATTTTATATTGTTCAATTTTCGCATTCTTTTCATGTGTTACCATTGGCCTATACTTTAATACTTATCATACATTCAAAAGGAGTTCACTTGATGAAAAAGAAACACAATATGACGGAAGACTCAAGTAAAAGCTCTCTCAAGTCTCAATAATCAGCAAGTACTTGAATGATTCAGGAATTTCCTTTCTGGATCACTGCCACTCATTAAGAAGCCTAGAAATTGCAGGTGGACGAGAGATACAATGACATTGTATGTAAATATTTTACAGAAAAAAGGAATATTGTAACTGAGACAGGAGGAAAGTACAACTTGGGGACGGATAAGATATCCTCCTAAACAGAAATTCTTCAATTGTTTTACATCTAATATTGTCCCTAGCTAACTGGACTTCACAATTTATAATTTGTTAAAATGTAGCTTCCTGTTTGGAAGTGGATCATCAGCTAACGGTTCCTCCTCCTATTTTCACAGAGAAGTATGCTTTTAGACTGTGAAACTCAAATTGAAAGTCTTCTGGCTACAGTTTTCGAGAATTACAAATCGCTAGATGAAAACTCACTGACGGGTTTAACTGAGCTGTTTGGTCCAGCATCCAGTTCTGCAGCACCAGCACTATATCCTGCCATACAAGTCTACAGTAGTCTTCATGATATACTATCCCTAGATGCGCAAACAATTCTAAGAAACTATTTGCAGGTAATTTTATATTGTTACTACTGATGATTGAAGCTCTTGTGCATTGTAACTTCAAGCATTTATACATGAGCCAGATTTAGGGCTATCCTTGAACCACCAACTACATATGAAGGTTGTTTCTTCGTGGAAGTTGTAGCCTTCAGCCCCAGCTTATATAAAGATTAAAATAACGGTTCATACAAAGACAAAATGCCATTTTGGATAATTTTAGCAACAATATCACATTAAGGAAGTCTATATCGTTGACAGACTGCAGCAAGGAAAAGGTGTAGAAAGCACATGATGGAGACTGATGAGTTTGTGTCAAGCACTTCTGAAGGTTACGTAATGGATGCCATCACCATATCAACTGCATACCTAAAGATGAAAAACCTTTGTGTTTCCATAAGAAATGAAATTCAAGCAGACATAAAGATCCACAGTCAGCATACAATCCATGGCCAGCATATATTTCCCAGGTATTTGGCTAATTTCTTTGCACCACCTCTTCTGTGGCAAATCTAAAATCACCGAAATGCATACAGGTTGCTTTTTAATTTCTAACACATAATGTTTGCTTTTGTGATAAAAGTCCCTGGAGCCAAAAAGCAAATGCATAGCACATTTTCTTTATCCATCTTCCTGCGTTTGCACTAGTGGGTAGAATCCATCTTTATAAAATTATGAGACTTTGCACAAGTGTCACTTGGTTTAACAGAACTTTATTTCATGCAATTTGAGACACAGTTTTTCCTTATTATTTCAGTTCTTGTACTATGCCCATATTTATCAGTAGTAGACCTCTTCGCTTACTCTAAACATTGTTCTTTTGATTACATTTTTTATTTTCTGACATCTGTTATCCAATTTTCAGTTCAATTGACCTGACAAACATTACGGCAGCCGTTTATAGCACTGAGCTGTGTAACAGGCTGAGAACTTTCCTTTCTGCATGGCCGCCATCTTGTCCACAGGCGCATGTGAATGAGCTTCTAATTGCAACTGCTGACTTTGAACGGGATCTTGAGTCATGGAATATAAGGTTTGTCCAAGAAACTTATCTGACTGCACTACAAGTACAGCAGCCAAAAACTTTAGATGCTTCGTAAATTGCAATATCATTTCTGACATGCAGTATTATTTATGCTTCAGTCCTGTGCAAGGGGGTGTGGACTCCAGAAATTTGTTCCACAACTACATCATGGTGTGGATACAGGATATGCAACTTAGTTTACTTGATCTTTGTAAAGCAGAAAAGGTAGTCATTATTTTAGTTACTTCATGCAACAATGATCAGGGAAACCATGCAACAAAACTCAGAAATGAAATGACCCTTCTCAATACAAACGAATGATACAGGTGCCGTGGTCTGGAGTAACCACAAACCATTCCACGTCCCCATTTGCCGAGGAAATGTATGAGAAGATCAAAAACAACCTTATCCTGTACGAAGTAGTAATCAATAGATGGCCTCAATACTCACTCTATTTGGAAAATGTAAGTTCCAGACTACAAAAAGTTCTCTTATTAAGCCATCTGCATTTCATCGGATCTCTTTTGCAACTGTGTCTGTCTCCTTTATTTTTACGTATACAATTCCATGACACCTATGCATTTTCTTCTCTCCTCTTTTCTGAAGGCTGTTGCAAATATTGAGAGGGCAATCATGAAATCCCTTGAGAAACAGTACAGTGATATCTTAACTCCTTTGAAAGATAGCATACCAAAGAGACTTCACTTGCAAGTTCAGAAGCTAGCAAGAAGACAATCAGCTACTGTCAACTTGCTTCCAAATCAAGTAAGTTCTATGCTTATATTTGTCCAAGGCGTGGCATTCAACTCAGTTTAAAAGCTCAAATTCTATTGAAATCACACATAGGATTTTGGTTCATTATTTTGGTCGTTTATGTCTTAAAAATTTTTCTTATAATATTTGATGTTTATCCAGTTGGGAATATTCTTGAACACCATCAAGAGGATTCTTGATGTTCTACACTGTAGAGTAGAAGACATCCTAAAGTCATGGGCGTCCTGTCTACCTGTCATGGGAGATAAGAAGACATTGTTTGGGGAGCAAATGAATGGCATCACTGTTCTCTTGAGAACCAAATACAAAACCTATTTGCAAGCAATAATAGGGAATCTTGTCAACAATGTAAGATCATTCAGATGTCCATACTATAGCATAGAACATTGATGGGGCAAAGTTTTTGCTTGTAAAATCTCAATAAGACACTTGATACAAATAAGTTTCAAATTTTTCAGCTGCAAGCTAACCGGAGCACAAGGCTGAAAAAGATTCTTGAGGAAACAAAAGAAGCAGATGGAGAGGCAGAAGTCCGTGAAAGAATGCAGTTACTCAATTCACAACTCATTGACTTCGTCTCCAACCTGCATGAAGTCTTTACCAGCCAGATTTTTATAGCAATATGTCGTGGATTATGGGATAGGATGGGACAGGTGAACAACTAAAAAAAAAGGTTCATGTGTTGACATGATTGGTTCACATTTTTTTTTGGTCTAACTCGTTTTAATTGATTGTGCTAGATTGTTTTGAAATTTCTAGAAGGAAGGAAAGAAAACAGGATGTGGTACAATGGCTCTTGCTATGCTCTTGGGTAAGTCTATATTTATGTCACTTCAATACGAAGGAATGCCCATATCCTTTTCTTCTTACGTATACTATATTGTTTATAATGGATATAAAACATTATAGTATAATTGCGATGGGTGCTATAATGTTTGTTACTTGTACTATACTTGTAACTGAGACTGGTAACTGTTGTTTCATTTTGTAGATATTGGATGACACGTTTGCTTCCCAGATGCAACGATTGAGAGGGAATGCATTGCAAGAGAAGGATATTGAGCCTCCTCGCTCAGTGATAGAAGCCCGATCTATTCTTTGCAAAGACACAACAAATGCGACTGATCCATCTACTTACTTCTACATATAAGATTTTGCAAGATTTCTTCCCTGCAGCTTTTGAAATTCTTTTGGAATACTGATCCTTTGGAAAAACAAATTTTCATTGTATTCTTTTTGCATATAAAATAAAATGTAATAATAAGAAAAGAGTCAAGTGTCCATTTTTAAGTTCCGCTTATTTTACATAAATAAATTCTTTGTTTGAGTCATATGAACCACAAGAAAAAATAAAACACTCCCATCATAGACTAACCCAACATGAATCAATTGGTTAAAAAATTCAATAAATTATTAATACTGATAATGGTTTAAACTAAAGGAAAAAAATATTTAACAAAACTTATACACCGATGATGCGCAATCAGCCAACCAAATCAATTTTCAATTTTTTCGACCATATATAAAATTTGAGTTTCAGAATATTTTTTTTTAAAGCAGAAATAAATTTCATATCTTTACAAATCAATTTTTGAAAAGTAAAAGGCATATCACTTTGATTTAGATACTTATTAGAAGAACTCTACATGGTCATCCTAACCTTATAAAGAGCCCACCTATATAGTCAATGGACCCAACACCTTTGGGTCATTGCTGCCACAAAATTGAATAAATAATAAGGTTGTTTTTAGACAAAAAAATGGTTTGGTTTGGGCCAAAAGAAAGTTGGTTCTTATTGATATATGGGCCGAGATATAGATGATGTGACTAGAATTTTACTATTAAAATTTTTATAAATTTCTTCATATTAGGTTATGACCTATAATTATTTGAGTTTCTTGATCATAACACAAACGCTCTAGCCTTAAATTAAACCACAAGGTGAATATCCTTCCCAAAAATAAGGCTCATTAGTGATGTAGTTCAAACATTAACAATATCATGTTGGCAAATATGATAACAACCTTTACAAGCAAATAAAGAATTGTGTAATCATCTATATGTTTTTAAGGGAATTTACACCTATAGGTGGTAATAAAGCTAAAGAATTAGTACAATTTTTCAAGAGCATATTATCACTTTTTCTTGAATATTCAAATTTCAAAATGTTAGCAACAGCCATTTCGCCTTTATTCACGTTTGACATCATGGTGCCAATTACTCATTTAATTGAATTAAGGTAAACTTGTGCAGAAGAAGTGTAATACCCGATACACATATCTAGACAAGCTCCGACGGTTCAGGGTCCTTTGGAACCCATCAGCTTTGTGGAAAGGCCTCCTATGCGAAAGCATGTTGTAGCTGCAAGTTCTAGAATCATGCAGAACAAGCTCATTACAGCGAGCAAAGAGTTTCCCCGAACCCTAGTATTAGTTAGGCTCCTGAGTGAGAAATGCTCATTGCAGCGAGGAGGTCTTCAACAAGCTCGCTGTGAGGATAGTTGATAATAGCACAGTGCTGAAACGTCACAATTTTGGTTTAATGAACCCCACCCTTTAAAAACCCTCTTTTGGGCTCCCCCATTTTAGAAACTAAAACCCCATTCCCAAACCCTCCTTCCACCCTCTTCCTCTCTATCTCACTCAAATCCTTCTCCTCCCTAGATTAAAGGTAATGGTTTGTTAGTTTTTGTTATCTTCCTCCTCTCCTTTTCATATTCTAAGGTATGGGTTGTTGTTGCTCTTTATTGTTGTCAAGTGGATGCTCCTCCAATCTTGGTAGAGTTGATCTAGAGTTAACTAGAGAGTAATAGAGATTAACCTTGGGTTTATGTTGCTATATGGTAGTTATTGGTATCATTCCAAGCCTCAAGGTAAAGTTGGTAGTGTCACATACTCCCAACTCCTAACAATAAGTGGGTTCAAACTCATGAGCTTATTTCCTTATCATTATGAGTATGTTATGCATTATGATTTCTAACTATGAGGCTATAAATGATTATATTATAGATATGATTTTGGCAAGTTATGACATGTTAGCAAAGAACATGATTTTGACTATAGCATGAAAAATGTGTTTAAGAAAAACCATGGAATCATGATTGCTATGTTATATGTGATGAAAATGTTTTATGTGCTCAATAAGATATTTATTGGAAATTTTGTGATTTAACAAAGTTTACTAAAGTTTTCAATGCATTTTATGGTTTTATGATATTGACAAGTTTTCAAGAGATTTCAGAAAGTTTAGAATATCAAGAAGAGTTATTATGGATGGATATAGAGCAAAGTATGTTTTAGCTTTTGAATACAAATGTTATTATAATTTCCAGAGTAGTATAAAATTTATATGAAAGAGTTTTGAATCTAGAGTAGAGCATAAAACAAAGTTTTAGAGAAAAGAGTTTTCGTGATACTCAGAGGTATGAAATTTAGTATGATTCATTGCAACTTGCAAGATACATATTATATGGGTTTGAAATTGGAATACCTGAAGCGGGTGATCCTTAGGATGGTTTCACAATCACAGTTTTGCTAAAATCAAATTGCTAGAGTTATATGAATCGAGAGCTTTCAGAGTTTCAAAGAGTTCTCAACTTTAAAAGATTTTATTCAAACTAGTTTAGTCGGTGATAGTTAACGCTAGAACGATTGTTAACCTTGGTACCAAGTTATTGATAATTCTTTATGGAGTTATTTAGCTTCTAACGATTGAAATTGCCTTGACCAAGTGAAATACTTTAGGAAGAATTGACTCATATTTGTTTTAGAACAAAGATGTCATAAATCAAGACTAGATGAATTGCATAATTCAAATTTTCGCTTGTAGAAGTTTTGGAGCTTGAAGAGGTTAGGAAGCAAAGCATAGCCATTGAATTGAACTGTTGGGTCGACCTTAGTTGACCTAAACCAGTTTTGTGACGACCACAAGTGTACGAGCGATGGGGATGGCACAGAACCTAGGTTTTGGAAAGCCAACACTCACAAGATTGAAACGAGCTGGATTGAAGCATTTGGCTCTCTTACATCCATTATGTCTCTTACTAGTTTGGTTTTGTTCATTGTTATGGATAGCTAAATTGTAACGATGAAATGGATCTTGGATGTAATGTTGGAATGTTGGTGATTTTGGTTTGGTGTCTTATATGTTTGCCACCAGTTGATTTGAGGGATTTCTTGAACTTAGGAATAGAGATATTGACCTTTGGGTAATGCTTGTTCTTTTACACTTAATTGGCTTAGGTGTGAGGATTAGTCAAGATGGTACCTTTGACCTTGCATAGTAGATGTTTGATGTTAGTTCTCAAATTTCACACTGACACTTAGTGTTTTATGATTGACCTTAGGCTTTTAACTATATTATGCTATTCCTCAATGTTCAATTAAGTAATTTGCATATCCAAGTGGTGATGTCCCCTAGGCCTTTTAACCTTAGTTGTTTCTCAACTTTAATTTGTGTTAGTGTTTTTAGTTACTTGCTCTTTAGAATTTCTTCATAACTTCATTAACTCATTTTGCTACGAGGATAGCATATTTATACCCAATTGTTATACTAACTCACATTATACTACTTGTGACTTGCGCTCTTGTAGGCGGCCATCAGTATCCTTAGGAGCAATCAGATGGAACCTAGTTAGGTGTCCAAATTTGAGGTCAGAAAACCTAGTTAGGTATGTTGTTTTAGGACGGATTATGTATTAATTTGGGAACTTCACATGCAAACGATCATGGTAGGGCTTACATGATGACGATACATAATTATGGTATAGTTGTTGCCACATTGATTTCATTTTGCATGATTATGAATTTAGATATGTGAAATTATGAATTCCAAGATTTATAGTTATGTATGATATTAAATAGTTTATGTGTTATAATTGATTTTATGCGAGTGATGGATGAAAACTCACTCAAGTGCTTCTCATCAAGTATGTTGTTCATGTTTGAGATTAGCTATTTTGAGTACCTTGTAATAAGGCATAGATTAAAGTCATGTTAAAGTTAAGATATGAACCATGTATTATTTCAAATTATGTATTCAATTTAAGAGTTAGAAACATCTATGTATATGTTCACATGTTTCAAGGATGGATTTGAAATTATAGATTTTGATTAGAATTATATGACAAGCTAAAGTTGAATTTACGATTCAATTTAAGTGTTAAATTGATTTTCAAAGTGTGATTAAAATGTTTTCAAAGCTTTATATCTATTAAGTATTTCAGTTTATGATTCTAGATATCAAATTTTGAATAAAGATTTATATAAAGTTATGCGGTATATTATTTTATATATATAGAGAAGGAAGATGCTATAAAGGATTAATCAGCAACCTTTCAAGTCTATGCATTCAAAACTTGAAGTGGGCGGGTTCAAATTAAAAGAAGGAGGATGCTATAAACATTAATGACTTTGAAAACTAGTAAACTAAGGGAGAAAAGGAAGAGAGTAATAAGGCTAACTTTGCCTTTTATACCGTTAACTCAAAGTTCTCGAGGCTTAAGTTTTCTTCTTTCCCTCTCAACGTTTTCAAAATCCTTGGTCCACATCAACATAGTTGTTAACCATTTGTCGGACCGCTTTCTTTTACCCTTTTGCAAATTCTGTTGGAACAACCGCTATCATTAGCCAAGAGAAAATGGGGTTTGTCTTGAGACTAGGAAAGCCTTGCAAGGAAAGTAAGAACTTATGAACTTGTGCTATTGTTTTATTCTTACATTGGAGCGCAGGCGTAAGAAAGTGAAGACATTATCCTAATCTGCAATAGTAATTGGTAATTTTAAAATGACGGTGACTAGTAAATAGGACTTGAATTATAAAATAATTAATACATTACTCGCTCCATTTACTTATAAGCATCTTTCAGAAAAATAATAAAAATTTAATATATTAAATAAATTAATATATATATAATTATATTCAGGTATGATACAATTATATCCAATTATATTGATTTTTCAATATACCAAATTTTTACTATTTTTTAAGAGACAATTGTAAGTGTACAGAGGTATTACTTAACTAAGTCATGGACATAATGGTGGAACACAAATTTGGCAGACATTATAGCCAGATCCGTCGCTCACACGATTTCCCATGACATTTCTAATGTTTTAAAACAAATTTACGCATTAATCAATTACCCTTTTGCTTTTGGACACGTACTTTAAGCAAAAGGATAGCAAATGTTGAAAAGTAAACCAACATTAGCTCCATTAAAGTATTCGTAAATAACACTTTTCTCTTTAATTTAAATTATTCTAAGATCCAGCCATTAAATTGTTCAACTCACTTTATTTATCTCTTTTGCTACTTCTTCATTTCAAAATCTTGAGCGTATTTAAATAAGTAACTTTTTTCTCTCATAGCTCTCCTAAATCCTAAGGAACAAATTTTTGAGTAATCATGCGTAGCTTGACCCTTCGCATATAAGTAAGCAATCAAAGGTAGCCCACAATTCTGCGCATCACACTCCCTGCCTATGCCCACTCACTACCAGACATGGTTTGACAACTTAAGGATAGTACAGTACTTGCGCCCAACAAGAAGCAAGAGAAGCCCCTGACCCCTTATTTCATCCTTCCATCACCTCACCTCACCCAACTATCTCTTCTCCACTTCTTCATCGCTGATCGGCGGCGACGCTCACGGAACGGCGGCACCCCACAGCTCCACCTCGCACAGCAGCGGTGCCACGATCCAGTGCATGGCGACGGCGGCTCTCTCCGGCGTACGTATCCTTGCTGCTTTCCCCTGAGTTGCTGCTTTCTTCTTTCAGATCTAGTGACTCGTGAATCGTGATTGTGAGGTAGGGGAGTGTCTTTGTCTCTCTGAGTTAGTGAGTTTAAGGTTGATTGCTCTCTGTTTTGATGATTTTTTGTTGCTGCAACCATTGCTCTGTTTCTGTGGTTTCCGTTTTGTATACCTATCTTCTATTATTTTGTTGCTGCGGCCATTGTTGAGTGTTATGGACAAGAACAACTTCTGAAATTGTTTACCACTTCTAAAATTCTGTGGTTTCCATTATGCTTAAATGATTGTTATGTGCTTATGTTGAACATTGTTTTAAGTATTGTACTATTTTATTTTGGAATGTAACGTTGATTGCTGAACAATTTAGAGTTGTTTTATGTTGAAATTGCTATTTCTATCATATGAAATTTATTTATTTTTATTTATTTATTTTTATATTAGAGAACAAACCCAACAACATCATCAGCATATGAAGCACTGCGCCCCATTAGTTAGGCTTAGAAGGTCCACTAATCCAAACCCATTTTCCATTCTGGTGTTCTGGTTGGCTAAATCTCTCAGAAGCTTGTGTTTCAGAGTTCAGCTCTCACAAGGCCTTTGCTTGAGGAGGATTCAGTGCCATGGCATGGTGGTAAAAAACACTGTCCTTTATGCTTCTTCTGGTTTCATTGAAGAAGGAAAGGTTCTGCAATGGAGGGTCTGAGTTTGGATGAGAGGAATCAAGCTATTGAAGAGAATAAAAGAAGAGAAAATGGTGGTAGGAAAGAGACTTTTGGTGATTTGATTGAAGAGAAGGGTCGTGAGAGCAGTTCCAGCTCAGAGTTTCTGTCATCTGAGACCACTGGCCAGGAAGAACAAAGTCCCTCTAGCACTGAGGACACATCATCTTCACTTCCTTCAATGGGGTGGCCGGTTCAGGAAATTGCTGCAATGAACTGTACCAGTCCTCATGGAAGTGAAGATGGTGAGAAAAGCACTTGGAGAATAAGGAATTTGAGAAACAAGACTCAGTACCAGGTATTCTTCAATTTGTGTTTTATTTATGTAAAACAATCTCATTCTAATTTCTACTGTGTATTATTCTCACTATTATGCTGATATGTTTTTGTGATTTGATTTTGATTCTCATTGGTAGAGGTTGAGATGATGAAGGAGAGGTTTGCAAAATTGTTACTTGGAGAAGATTTGTCGGGTTGTGGAAATGGGGTCCCTACAGCCTTGGCTATCTCAAATGCCATAACTAATCTATGTGGTATGCAAAATGCACATGTTTGCATGCTCTTAGTTGGTTGCTATGCTTTATTAATTGATGCAAGTTGTTTGTGGTGAATTTTAGTGACTGCAATTTTTTTACTCTCTGATGGCTATTGCTCATTCCTTTACTGAAAATGCAGCTACCCTCTTTGGGCAACTATGGAGATTGGAACCTCTGCGTCCAGAGAAGAAAGCAATGTGGCGAAGAGAGATGGAGTGGCTTCTGTCTGTCAGCGATCACATAGTCGAATTGATTCCAACTTGGCAGACCTTCGCAGATGGAAGCAAGCTTGAGGTGCAACTGGGCTAATAACTTAATTTGGACTTATGTAGATGTTTGATGTATTTTGTAGTTATGACGTAGCTCTAATTTGGCATTTGAAATGCAAAAGTTAGAGAAAAGCATTACCTCTTTTCTTTCCCCAATAGTATAGGCATGCCTGAATGTCCAGTCATGACAAAATTGAAATTGTATTGTCAGTTGTTTATAATTATAAACTTAAATATTGTAAATTGAATTCCAAAGCTTTAAAGTAATTTATGATTGTACAGAAAATACAAAATGACTTAGTAATTAGTATGGGCTTTAAATTGAAGTTGAAAGTTTACTTTCTTGTCATGTGCTATAATCAGATTTTTTTAATGAATTTAGTTTTGATCCTTTGTTTGACTGTAATTTGATTTGTGTGTGGTGTAGGAGAAAATATCTTCTATTTTATCCATTTTTTCTGCTTTCTATTTGCTTAGCAACTTAGCATTGCAACAGAAGAAGGAAATGGACAGAGAATTTGTTGATGCCTTGATGGTTAACAGTGTCTTTGAAATGTGAATCAGGTCATGACTTGTCGACCCCGCACAGATCTCTATGTCAATCTTCCAGCTCTGCGTAAATTAGATAACATGCTTCTTGTAAGATTTACAGCATTCAGTGTACATCATAATTAGTCCAGTTTCAAGAATTAGGCCAATCTGAATTTTGTTATTTTTCACAGGAAATTCTAGATAGTTTTATCAATACAGAGTTCTGGTATGTAGACCAAGGGGTTCTAGCCCCAGATGCTGATGGCGTGTCTTCTTTCGACAAGCACTTCAACGACAAGAGGAGAAGTGGTGGCTTCCAGTCCCCGAGTCCCTGCTTGTGGCCTTCATGAAAATGCAAGGAAGCAGTTGCAGCACAAGCGTGATTGCACAAACCAAATACTAAAAGCTGCAATGGCCATTAACAGTATTACATTAGCAGAAATGGACATCCCTGAGTCTTACTTGGAATCTCTTTCAAAGGTAGGAATGATCCTTATGGCCTTATCTAATATCTATTCAAATTTTTTCATACATAATGGTCAAAGTGCTAATCCACTTTTCTTTTTAGAATGCTAGAGTCAGTTTGGGGATGTTATCTATCGGTACATCACATCAGATCATTTTTCTCCTGAATGTTTGCTAGCATGCCTTGATTTATCTTCTGAACATCAAGCCATAGAGATCGCCAACCGAGCCGAGGCTTCCATGTATATTTGGCAAAAAAGGACCACCTCAAAGCATGCCAATATCACTAGTGCGAGGTCTAGTTCAAGAACATCATGGGAAATGGTCAAGGATTTGATGGTCGATGCAGACAAAAGGGATTTGTTTTCAGAGAGAGCTGAGAGCCTACTGCTTTCATTGAAGCAGCGTTTTCCTGGTCTCCCTCAAACAGGCTTAGATATGAGCAAAATCCAATACAACAAGGTTTGTATTAAATAAAATACTATTTCAAGCTAAAATTCATTAGTTTCTTTTCTTAATAAGCTTGATCACTTAGTCCTTCAAAATTATTTGTTGTGTTTGTCTAGGATGTTGGGAAAGCCATTCTGGAGAGCTACTCTAGAGTACTAGAGAGTTTGGCATTTAATATGGTAGCTCGAATCGATGATGTGCTCTATGTAGATGACTTGACCAAAAATTGTGATCAATTCTCATCTCACTCAAGAGTTGGTGTGATTACTCACAAGAGTATTTCAGTTCCAAACTCAGTGCCTGTCCCAAGCACTCCATACAAATCTGCTTTAGGCTCACCTAACCTTTCTCCGGCACAAGGGATTAGTTCTGCAAAGGGAGGGAAATCCCCACTTATCAGCAGCAGCAGCAGCAGCAACCTTGCCCAGAGAGGGTCAGGGGTGAAGAAATCTTTGACTGATTTTCTTAGCATTGATCCAAAAGGGAAGGACTATGTTCCTGAGTCAAAAGCAGTTGATGAAGTGCCAACATTTGAACCAGATGTGGAGTCCAGTGATTGCACCGAAGCAGCTGTCAGCCCAAATATGCTGGAGAAGGCACGGCAAGAGTGAAAAAAAAGACCATTGATGTTATAGCTGAGGCATTTCTCTCCCGGCTTTTCTTTGTAATCTTTTTACTCTTTGTATGTATATGAAATACATAGAACTGATGGAAGGATATTCACATCTTTAGAGTGGATACTACCTTTACATGTTATTTAGTAATGAGGTGCCTCTTAATAGGGGTTATTCTATATGCCAATTGCCACTGACTCAACTTCAACAAAACATTCTTTTTTTGGTTACATCAACAAAGATATATATATATAAGAATTCTTGAAAATACCTCTTTAAATTACTCATTGTTTTTACAATCATCAAATTCGTATAAACTTTCATTAATTAAAGAGAAATAATATTTTTTTAATTTTAAATTATGTTAACTAATAAATATAATTATAATACATAGTTCTATAATAGGAGAATCTTAAGATTAAAAACATTAATAAATAACAACTTCATTTATTTCTATTTTATTATCAAAGTTTAAAAAATCATTTAAATCGATAACAATTTCTGAATTCAACAATACATATAAATAATAATTATGTAATTGAAATTTAACAACAATCGATTAAATTTTGCAATCATTTCATTCACAATTAATCTATGCTCCATATAAATTGGATAATCCTCTTGTTTCCCATGTGATGCACGTATAAATTAAATAATTCCAATACAAAGTATATTCATATGGAAAATATATAATTAGTTTGGCATTACTTTTTTATTTAAATTTATTGAATTGATAATAATCATAAATTAAAGTAGGTAGATCAATATCTTGTAATATACATACTTAGTGTGACCATCCAGTATATATGTTTGGTATAATCTATTTAACGTACCATATTAATAACAAAATTAGTCTAATGCTAATTTTATTTGTCATGTAAACATTATTCTGTTTGATAAAATCTTAATATGAATTTGTAGCATAAGTTCAAATTAAATACCTTATAAAAATTCTTATATCCTATTTATTTTGAGCTGTTAAATTCATAGTAAGTAACATTGTTTACTAAATCTTAAAAGATATAATCTTATAAAGATGGTTATATGATACTGATTTATGATTAAAGTGTTAAATCTATGATTGATTGAAATAATATAAATCATTCATCAAATATAGTCATCGTGGTAGTATAAAAAATTATAGAATTTGAATTTATCATTTACATCTTTTTTTTTCAAAGTTAAAAATTTACTTATCATTATGTAAACCATGCATTATACTTATCATATGATAAATTTATGGTTATTTGATAGTAATATTTTATCAAACAATTGTATCCATCATTAATATTTTTCATCATGATTATAATATAAGTTTGAAATTTTAACTAATAGTAATTTAAATTATTATTGATTAATATTTTATTATCAAAGTTAAAAAATTATTTATCATCATATTAAAAATATATAAATATAATTTGTTTAGTAAATGTAAATATAAATATAAATGAGATTATTTAAATTCATTTAATTGATAATAACCATAAAGTAATTATAAGACTCAAAATGCTAATATAAATATAAATGAGTGGTCTAATTAATGATTGGATCATTTGAAGGAATAGCTAAAATAGAAATAATTTCATTGGTTGACATGGAGGCAAATGCAATTGGCTAAGTTGAATAAGAAGAATGAATATGATTGGATGAATAGAAGTGAAAAAATGAGGGAAACCAAATAAATATGAGATTGATATATCCTCAATTTTACTATTTTATAACCCTCTTTTATATATAGATAAAGGAAATTTCTCTTGTACCCTATAAAATTTATGGGTATTGATACCTTCTAAATAATTTGTGATTTAAAATTTATCATCTCATTAACTAAATTTATTAATAATTTAAATATTTATAATTAAATCAAAATCCTTGAATTCAAAAGAATATCAGTATCATTGGACTATCATAACAAAAACCATAGATATAAGATAAGATAAGATTTATTTCAACCTTTATTTATTGGACGAGAAATAGTTAGGCATCACGATTTCGTGAAAGGTGTCCAATTCAATCCAATTACTATTGAAGTCCTTGATTATCAAATCAGGATGTAAATATTGTGTATTGACTTTTTTGGCTAAAATTTTCTATCATATCTTTTTAAACATCTATCATGGATATATACTTACTGTTGAGAGCTAAAAATGCTTTCTTTAATATGTCTTTCTTGCGGCATAATACAATATAATAAATGTATATTTTTATTTTTCTATGACTTTGCCCATTCATAATGCATAAGCAGCATCACGAGGAAATGAATGTCCAGCTAAGATTCCAAAACTATCATCTATAGTTACTAGATATACTCGTAGGCTATGTCCCATATTTTTTATAAGTGTCTGTTTTTTTTTTGATTAATTTATAGGTGCCAAAATGGATTAATAATGAAGTTTACCTTTGTTTGTGTCCACAGCTTTACATTTCTGTTTGTTTTGGAATACTTTTATGACATGTTTCTTTTTTCCTCTTGTTCGATTTGCATGAATTCTATGTACCCTCTTCCTTTTTTGTTCAGGCTTGAACTGGTATTTTATTGAAAAAATGATTTCTTTAATTGTATACTCAAACCATAACATTTCTGTAACAAAAAAAAACCATAACATTCCTATCTAATCCAAAAAGAAGGCATACCATTCCTAGATTGAATAGGTTAAACGGTGAACCAGCCACACTTTTAGTTGAATATTACTTAGTTCAACCACAATTCAATTTTGGCTTAAATATGTTTCGTGTCTATATAAATACAGGTTGTTTTATTTTTAGTCCCTCCAAATTGTTTTATTGGTTTTTAGTCTTTCATTTTTTATATTTTGGTCCTCACCGTTAATTTGCACTATATTAGGTAGCGATATTGATAATGATCAAAGAAAGGTTTTCAAAAAATTTATAAGCACAAAAAACAAAATTTTCATTTTTTAATAATTAATTACATAATCTAAACTACTTTTAGAGACTTAAATATAGACCATAAGAACCAAAAACATAATGTATTAGAAAACAGAAGGACCAAAACCAAACAAAAAAAAAATAGATAGACTAAAATCAAAATGACATATATTTACATGGACAAAAATATATTTAAGCCTTCAACTTTAGTTCATTTACAGAATTAATCAGTTAAACCAATACAATTATGAATTTGGAAGTCTTGCAAATTAAATCACTGTTCGGTTATTACTAAAAAAAAAAAACACTATTCGGTTTTTAGAATATTGAATTAAGCAAATCTTAAGACAAAAAAAAAACAAAAAAGAAGCTAGTGATTGATGAATTGCTTAATTAGTATCTCTTTCGATGTTAGCCCTCAAAGCACTAATCTTGCTCTCTAATCTCCTGAAGGTTACAACCAGGGAAAACCCAACTCCACTCTCTCTTCCCCGTGTCATCTGCCTACCATCTTAGAGACCCAACAATAAATTGGGGTTTTCTTGATTTTTGTATTCCCTATGCCTCCTCAAGTCACACTACATACATGAAAAATTGAAGTTCCATCATTTGCAAATTCCATATGTGAAAAGTTAGCCACATGTCTCAAGTAGTAATCCTTCTCTCCATCCCTTCACATCTACAACTACAACTAAAACCACTACCTCTTCTCTACCAGCCATTCTTCGTCGAGGACCACTCCTCTGCCTATAGCCACTCCTCGACGTTGTCACCGGTCATGGTGGCTCACCTACCCCTATGGAAAGAGGAAAACATTGTATCATATAATAATTGTTATTATTTTTTTTTTTGGTATTTTTGGCTCATTTTACAATGATTATTAATTTATTTAATTTACACTAACATCTATTAAGTGCATTTTATTTTTTGTTATGAAATAAAAAGGACCTAATTTACCATATTATAAATCAACTCATTATATTCATGTATTTTCCTATTAACAAAACAAACAAGTTACCATCTAAGGTTCACTTCCATCATATCGCAATCGTCTCCACCACCTGTTAGTTGAGCTTAGCCTCCATTCACCGAGCTCAGTTACCTTCCGTTGAGCTTTGTTGCCATATCTGGTTCACCTTCACCACATCCTAGCCGGTCTCCACCACCTGCGAGCGGAGCTCTGCCTCCTGTCAATCAAGCACATTCTCTCTTCCGAGATTAATTGCCATCTATGGTTGAACTTACCACCCTGGCCAAACTCTGCACTCTTCTTGCCTAATATTAATTTGCCATCCTTGATCTCATCACCTCGAGGTGGAGCTTCGTTATCATCTTGATTAGCCTCCATCATATGCCTCTTAGTCTCACCTGCCAGTTTAGCTCTATTGCCATCTCTGATTCACCTCCACCACCTCCTAGCCCCTCCACCGCCTGTCAGTGGAGTTTCGCCTCGAGCTAATAGAGCTCATTCTCCTCTTGGTCGAACTTAATTGTCGTCTATGGTTTACCTTACCACCTCTCGCGAGCTCCGCCCTCTCAGTCTCTTAATTGCCATCCTTGATCTCATCACCTCGAGGCCAAACTTCATTGTCATCTCTGATTAGCCTCCATCATATGCTTGTTAGTCTCCACCACTTGTCAGCTGAGTTCCACCTCCTCTTGTCGAGTTCTATTTCTTCTAGGACGAGCTCCATCTTCCCCAGTTGAGCTCCACCTTCTCTCAGTTGAGGTCTTTTTTCATCTTTGCCGCCTTATCGAGCCTTAACACATGCTAGTCAACCTCTGCCTCCTCCAGGATGAGCTCTATTTCTTTCAGCCAATCTTCACCTCCCCAGCCAAGCTCCTTTGCCATCCCTACCGCCTCGGCCGACTCTTAACATATGCCGATCTACCTCTGCTACCTCCTGGCCGATCTTATCGCCTATCTTATGCAACATCATTTTTCAGCTGAGCATTTCACATAAACAGAGAGAGTGCACAATCATGATACCATAAGTTCGGTATTATTATTCAACTCTACATAATAGTATTAAGAATTAATGTTTAGTTTTTATAAAAAAAAATTAAAGAATAGCAATATCCATTTGTTAGTTGCTCATTCTCCTCTTGGCCGAGCTTAATTGCCATCCGAGGTTGACCTTACCACCTCATGGCAAAGCTCCGCCCTCCTTAGCCGATCTTAATTACCATATATTTGATCTCATCACCTCGCAGGAGAGCTTTGTTGCCATATCTGATTAGCCTCCATCATATACGTTACTCCTCAACCATTCAGCGAGCTCCGCCTCCTCCTATCCGAGCTCTATTTCTTCTAGGATGAGCTCCACCTTCCATAGCCGAACTCCTTATTCATCTCTATTGCCCAACTGAGCTTGACACATGCTGGTTGACCTTTGCCTCTTTTAAGAGGAGCTCTATTTCCTCTTGGCCGATCTCTACTTCCCCAATCGAGCTCATTTGCCATCTCTACCATCCCGACCGACTATTTACATGTGCTAGTTGACCTCTGCTACCTCCTAGCTGATCTTATCGCCTTATCCTACGCTAATATCACTTCTCGGCTGGGCATTTGGCATAAATAAGAGTGCACAATCACCCCATAAGCCCAATATTATTATTCAACTCTACATAAATATGTTAAATATGTATATATATTTTTCTTATAGGAATGACATATCAACTTGGCCTAACAATCATGGTTAGCCATCTTTACTCAACATATGATCCGTTATCTCAATTCTCAATTTGGAAGCATATTTTTTATATGAATATTTTTGGATACCAAGCATTATCTTTGACATGCTGAGCTTCATCGCCGTATCTGAGCTTCACGTTGCCTCTGGTCAGGTTACCTCATCATCCATCGACCAAAATCTAACGAGATATGTTTACTCTCATAAACTATTTACTATATCTCCTTATGGTAAAATGCACTTATCTCTCTTGAGGTATCAAGAAATAACACTCCACTCTATTTAGTTGAAAAACCTACACCTTGGGGGCTATATATTGAACTAGAAATATGGGCCGAACATATTGGCCTAAACTACGAGAGCTTGAACACGGGTCCTAGAGATCGACCACATGAATTTATCCCAGATTATCTATATAATTTATAAAAAATAAATTATAAACGAGATAACACAAAACACACCCTTAGTGAAATGGGGTGGAGTGTAGGTTTGTCAAATAAATGAAATGAAGTGTCATTTCTTGATACCTCAAGGGAGGTAAGTGCATTTTACCCATCTCCTTACTCCTAGACTCCAATTCCTGAGCACACTCCTATCTTGGAATTAAAGTAATTTGCAGATCTCTTGATGTTGAGAATACTATTACTTTCTTGGAATCAGTTTATCCTAAGATTTTTTGGAGGCTGAGCATATTACTGTCGCTACTGTCACTACTATCATACCTTTTCGAATATGAAAAATTCAGAATCAAACATATTTCAATCTGGAGATTTTTATGTGGTGCTAGGATACTATATTAATACAATTTCCATACTCCCAAGAAAAAGATCACAGATCATAAGGGAGCTTTCGATAAACCTTATTAGTTTTTCATACATGCATTGTGTATAACTTTAATTTTTCACCACAAGCATATTATTATACTAGACTGACTTTTTAGGCATTTCACCTTCTCAGGCCTAGTCTCCAAACAAGCCCTAATCAGCATCCACACCAGGCACTCCGCCTTATTAGGCCGAGTTCCCACAAAGCCCTGGTCCTACCAGGTATCTGCTTTTCAGGCCGAGTTTTCAGCAAAGCTTTGGTCCCACCAAGCACTCCGCCTTCTCAGGAAAAAACCTTGGTCCTATCACCAAACGTCCTCGGCACTCATCGCACGACCTATCACTAAAACAAAGAGAACATAATTGACCATGGCATTAACCTCTAGGGCTGGTCACTTTAAATTCAATAGTTGTCACTAGCAACTATATAGGCATGCTGTATACCAGGTTGACTCATTTGAGCTCGGCACGTAGTCCTTAGCAGACATACCTCGGTCATGACACCTCAGCACCAAGCTACTCGACCTACGACCAAGTTCAGGGGCTATGTATTGGTCTAGGAATATGGCCCAACACCTCAGCTCGAACCACGAGAGCTTACCGGGTCCTAGAGATTGGACACGTGGCACCCAGGTCTTCCGGATTTATCCCAAATTTAGTTAAGGATATCTCCGAAATCCTATGCAGGATCTCTCTATATCTCTCACTATCTTCTATTATTAATTGTATTCACTTGTAATAATTATAATTGTGGAAGCAATATTAGTTTTTAAATCACATGAAGAACATGCCTGCACATTCAAAATGTTATTCGTGTTTTGATCAATTTTATTAAAACGTATTTACAAAAATTAGTTCTATGATCTTTGTGTATTGCACGGGTTTCCGACTAGTTCTATCACATAGGAGTAGGTTTCTGCGAAGTTCTAGTAGACTAGCATTGCTACGCTCCAACTTGAGATATTAAAAACTTTTAAATTTATTTTAAAAAATAAAAAATTGATAAAACTTAAAAGTTTAAATAGGATTGATTACTGTTTTAAAAAACAATTTGGATAGGATGGAATCTTGAATATAATTTTTACAACCAACTCATTCAAATTCAAACCGAATAAAAAATATATAATATATCTTTTTATTGTTAAGTTTATACATTTACATATAGTGATTTTAATTTATCACAAAATATTTCGTTATTATCAAGTACCCAGACATCAGAAGCCGGTAGTGGTCAGGCCACTAAAGAGATAAGCCATGACACCTTCATGGATGAGCGTGTTTGGAACTCGAACCATGTCCACCGTACCCAGGGAAGCAGTGTGAAGCTCCAAGGTACACGACCATTCCAAGAGGTGAAGACCTCGAAGGACAATCCTAATATAAGTCTAAGGACCCTTGATATGGACAACCAAAGCCACAAATGCTGGACGAGCACAATGTGAGCGCATGTTGAACACAGAAAATGATGTATCTTTTAGAAGAATCCCTTAACGGTATTTGATACCACCCGTAGATTACATCTCGGCCTAAATCACCTATTTTGGATGTATTCACATGGTATAAATAGAAAATGGGAAGTTTGTCATTGGGAAGCTATTCATTCCAATTATTATTACAAGATTTAATTCATGATTTAAGACTTGACTATGATGATGGAACTTGACTATAATGATGGAATTGGTTATGTTTGATGAAAAGTAAAGGTGAACCTATATGTTTGTTTATAAGAATTGAGAAATGTTGAACTTAGAGTCATAGAGCTCCCTTTTTGTAACTTTAGTATAGATTTAGAATAAGGAATTACTGAGAGGAAGAGAGCTGTGAGTTAACGGTAGTTAAATCGTTAACCTTAGTATACCAAGTGTCCGCCATGGGCAAGTTATCCCCTTTCAGACCAGTCCGAGGGACCATTAAGATCTCAGCTAGGTGCTTTTGTTCATCAGGGACTGAGTATCACCTTACAGTTTATGGATAGTCTATTCTTTTTTGTAATTCATTGAGAAATAATATGAATTTCTATGTTTCCAACCAACTATGATTTTGTAGCTATTATGTAATATAAATGAAATGATTTATAGATGTCACATTACTATTTATGATAAAACTCACCCCTCTTCTCTTTCCTTTTCCTCATAGATACATTATTAGCTTTGGATCTTCCACCTCCTCCCCTTCAACAATAGTACATCTTCAGTTGGGTGAGCTTCACCTTGGTGTGAAGTTTCTGTTATTTTGTATAGTGTTTTAGTAATGTTGGGCAAGGTCCCAGACCACATATATACACATCTTGCATTTTGATTTTCATGATTTAATTGTGTTTAAAATGATATAGCATTCATGGCTTTCATAATAAAGCAACTCATAATTATTTTATGTCACAACTTACAGTTTTATGGATGACGCATGAAATGATTTGTTAAGAAATTATTAGCATTGCTATGATTGGAGATTTGCAAGTGTATACACACACACACACACACACACACACACACACACACACACATATAAATGAATTTATTTTAGAAAAGTATGCATATAGTACGACTCACCGATCACAAGGCTCACGTAAGGACATAATTTCTCATGAGTCGGTCACGATCCAAATCAGGTCGTGACAGATTGAATTTTTACTAAAAGAAACAAATGGGGTGAGGTGAGTTGTGGTGGTGGACTTTTTGAGTGTTTGATCCATATGATTTGGCTATAAGAGATCTTTGTAATGAAAAAATGTTCTAAGTATTTAGTGTTCTTTGATACTAATTATGTGTTTATCTGAACTTTCAAATTTGTTTGTAACCCACTTTGATGTTTTTCAAAATTATAAAAATACCCTAATTTAAATATGTAATTTTAGTCATCATGTGGTACCAAATACGTTGGTACCACATAAGAACTCGCCTAGTTTATAAATGCTTGTTTGAAGGTGACTTTTGATGTGGTTCCGTGCTAGTTTGGAACCAAGTGGTGACTAAAATGTACAATTAAAATGGGGCATTTGCATAAATGTTGGAGATGTAAAAGTGGGTATAATCACAAATTCCTAATAGTTCACTAAAACACACTGAATATGTTGATTTAACTTGCTAAAATAGAATCATTAGCCATAAAAACACAACACAAAAGCTTTAGAATAAAATTATTTTCAGATTTGGAAAAGAAAAATCGCCTTCCTCATAGAGTTCTTCCTCAAATCTAGTTGAAGTTTCATTGTCGCCCTCCTCGGTGGTTTGTTCACTCATCTAGAATTAGAAGTTTTGCCTTCACCCTTCTCAGTGTTTTTTGTTCCGCCATCGCCACAAACCATAGAAAGTGAAAGCCCGGCTTGCTTGCAAAGCGGGCATAAAAAAGTGAAAAACACTAACCAAAAAAGTCGAACGAAAAAAATATAGGAACAATGAGCATCAATAGCTAAAATCCAATCCAATGGCAATGGAATCCTAGTAAAATCAGGATTCAAAGCGGGCACAAAAAACATCTCTCCACAAACCCATCCCTTGTCATACGGCCTCCACCGTCTTTACCATTATACCACCGGAAAATGGTCTGACGATATGGATGGCATTTTCTTTAATCTGTCAATCACTCTCACATACATAAAACACAAATCACTCACACGAGCCTTCTGTTAATGGGCTCATCCTGTCCACCTTATTCCAAGACCATTTGACGAAGACACTTCATCTTCATATTACATTGGGACCAGACATTAGGGTTCTACCTCCGTCCGTTGGGACAAAGCAAAAACAAGTTGCAAATAGAGGATTAAAAGTTGGGACTTGGACGAGGGGTTGTGGATGATTTTGGGCGAGAAGTGATGTTGGGCATCGTCAGGAGCCATGAAGGGACATTGATGCATTTGTTGATCACCAATGTTAATTACTATAATTAATTAATAATTAAGCATAGTTATTAACCTTGTTAAAGAATGCTAAATAACTTCAGTAAAAAGGTTAAACAATTTCAATAAAAATGTTTACTATTTATTTATGGCACTTATCCCAAAAATGAAAAAATATGGACTAAAGTAATATTTACAGATTTTAAATGGATAAAAATGTTAGGGAACATTTGTAATATTAAACATCATAAAATATTTTCAATCTTGACTATTTAATGAACTTGTGCGGCTGAAATTTCGAAACCATATGGTGTGGAACATTGTCAACATCGCATAAGAACTAGCCTTATTTAAATAGCAAGTTTCGTACAAAGATAATGAAAAATTCACTTTTTTAATGCAGTTTTGTAGGAAGTAAGAATTTATTTACCTTGTTCAAAAATATTTTTGGGAGCAAAAACAAACAAGGCTTAAATAGCTTGTGGGCAATCGATAACGTCTTTACCCCGTCCAGATTTTGTATATATGAATTTACTTAAATGCATTATCATAGTAAAATTTTCTATGCAATTATTAAATTATTTAATTTATTGTTACATCAATAAAAAGTATTTGACTCTTATAATCATGGTCATTTCTCTTTTACTATCGACAAACTATTATGCATTTCGAGAATAGGAAACTCGGTGATACAAAAACTAGTGGTGAAAATAGTTTACGGATTGATGTGTCAATTTCTATTTGTTTTTGTTTTTGAACCATTGCACCCCTTATATTGTTATTATTTTCATTTGAGTTATTTCTCTCATTCGTACTTTTCCACACGAAAGTTTTTCGTACCGCATAGAATTGCTTTTGCGAGAATATTATATTAAGTGATTTGCCAATATCATTCCGTAACATTTAGGGTCTAGGGATCGACATGTCTCATAATCGGTGATCAGTCCTCACACTTATCATCACTGTGAGTGTGTTCAGACTGCCCGTTTGGTTACCTTTACAGAGTGCAGTGGCTTCGCAGGACAATCTATTAAAAAAGAGATCGAGTCGATTCGATTCTATTGAACGCCAGCTTCGATCCTTTTCAAATGTACTGGAATTCTTCTTCTACAATGAGGTTACTATGTCACTTAACCTTTTCATTTATCTATAATTTAAATCTTTTTAATTTTGTTGATTATCCATTCTCACACTTCTTATCACCGTGTGTGTAACTATTTGTTTGGTTATCTTTACAGACACAGTGGCTTCACAAGACAATTTATCAGAAATGAGAGTCGATTCGAATCTATTGAACGCTAGCTTCGACCCATTTTCAAATGCACCAAGAATTATGTTTCTACAACGAGGATATCGTGTCACTTAACCTTTTTTACTTATATATAATTTAAACTATTTTGATTTTGTTGATTATCCATCAGTAATTATTAAACAGAAAATTAGTTTAACTATATTTTGGCAGCTCAACACTTAATCATGTGCTTGGCTCTTTTGTTCGTTTAACTAAAGCAGACAATCACTTCTTTTTCTTTTTTATTTAAACCCGAATTGCATATATAAATTGGTCAAATCATTTATTTAATTTCATTGACAAACTCTTCTCCGTGGTCAAAATAGTTTTATGAAGCAATACTCGAATCTAGCAACTTTTTGGCATGTTTCACCATCGGTGGCAAGTTCTGTCGCCTCTCATGACTTTATGTGTTGATTTCATCATTTGCTACGATGAGGTTGGTTCTGATTTACCCTTTTCATTATTTCCATTCTATTTGACTCTAGCACCAAACATTGTTTGGTCCATATATCTCTATTGACACAATTATCCTTTTTAATATGAACTAAATGTAAAAAAGTGCATCACACACATCCAAACTCCACTACAAGACTTAGTTTTTTAGATTTTTAATTTATTTATATTATAATTCATCTTCGCTATCAAGTGATTGAAATAAGTATCTCCACTAATGTTAAAAACCATAGAAAAACAGTAAAAAAATTAAAAATAAAACTTAAATTATTCCAATACCGTGAGCTTATTCATTTATTGAAAGTTAAAATTTTGACCTATTGTTTCTAGTTTTTAGCACTTATTCATCAACAACAAATAATTGACAAACTTTTTATGCAGGAGGCCAACTGCTCAAACCAGGCGTATATCGACAAACTCTTAGTTTGGATGTTAGCCTTTGCTTTCAAGATCTCGATTCAGAGAGCGAAAAGTTACTCCTCTTGGGTTCACCACCAAAGAATCGAGTGTCAAATTGTTTTTGATAAAATGAGGATGGGATGCAACGTGATTAGTGTTGTGATTGTGTGAATGTAGAAAGTTTGACAAATTAAAGAAGGAGAAGAAGAAGAATTTGCAGAATGTAGATTGACAAATTGAAAACGAGTACAAGAAATGTAAAGAAATGCAAAGAACTTCAAAGAAATCTACTCCTATGAAAGCAAGAAAGAGGGTTGAGAACAATACTCACGAACTCTGGACTCTTTTCGTCATTGGAGACGTGTATAGAGTGAGTGTGTGAGTACAAATTCCAACCCCTTACAATTGAGAAGATCTGGTATTTATAAATAGCCTAGGACTTTAGGATTTTGACATCGTTTCTGGCGTCCTTAGATTTTGTCCACGTGGCTTTGGCAGTTATTTCTGTCACTTTCTCTCACTATTTTGTCACGTTTTACTTCTGTCAATAACGGCTAGTAAGGTCGATAACCGTCGTTCGACAAACAAGCATTTGCCTTCGAGCCATTGACAATGTTTGCAACATCTTCATAGATTTTCTAAGTGTTTAGCCAGCATCGCCTCCATCCTCGACGTTGCCAATGTCATCCTGTCGACTTGAACACGTCACACGGCCTTATGACTTCAGATTCTCTGAGGCGCTGGAAATTTTGTCGAACACAAATTCTTTAGATTTCAGACCTAAGGCTAATCCTCAAACTGTAAAGTCGAATACTCATTCAACGATCTAACACTTGATAAAATTTGGTGCCTACACCTATATATATTCATCAAATCACATGTTATCATTTCATAAAATTATTTGACTTTTAATATAACTAACTTGAAAGTCATCCATATAAATTTATATAATTAATTTACAATATAAAATAGTTGAAACTGAATGTGTATAAAAACAATTTTCTAAAATCACAAATTATTATAAATGATAAAATTAATAGTTAATATTACACTTATATGCATAATAAATCATAAATTTTGTTGGAAATATTATGCTTATTTGATCATCCTAAATGACATCCTTCACTTTTCTTTATAAAATAAACTCTTCTCTTTAGAGGCTCAAACTCATCCCAAAACACTTCTTTTTACTTTTTAATATAATAAAAATGTTTAATTTTCGTTACAAAAGTGAGAGATTAGATATAATAATGATTGATTTAATCAATTGTCAGTTTCATGTAAGTTGGCTCGAAACCCTCAAAGCTTAAAAAAGCATAATAATGTTATCAAACTATATCCAAAATTCATCATACTCAACTTTTATCGTTTTATTATTAGAGAAGAAACAGTTCAATTGAATCTTGAAATGAGTTTAATTTTTATATATTAAAATATAAAATTTTTATAATATTATTCAATTAAATTATTCTATTTGCATGATTTTTTAATTAATAGATATGAGATTTAATCACTTTTACTAATATAATAATATATAATTTAATAATAGTGTAAAAAATTTTACATTATCAATACATAAAAATTAAATTCATCATGAAAAAGTATAAATATGAAATTGTTGTTAGTTGCTTTATTCCCTATGCACTTACAGAAGAAGCAATCCATAAAGAATATTATATTTAATGTCACATTTGTGTAATGATAGTTAAGTTTAAGGATTGACTACAAATTTTTATTTATTATAAGAACTTGGTTACACATTTTTATTTATTATGCAAAATTTATTATAAGTTTTTAAATTATATGAACTTAATTAAAATTTTGGTGAAATTGTAAGAACTTGTAAATTAATTAAACTTAATGAAAAATATTTTATAACTCTGCCAAATAATGATAATAAAAAAAAAATAGCCAGTGTATCATAATAGCATCCGTTGACCTTGCATTCGGATTTACATTGAAAATATACATCAAGCTTAACCTAGACAGTTAAATTATCTTTTGAAATATATTTTCTTTTTCCATAAAAATACGATTACCATATTATATATCCAAATTCACCAATTTGGATGAAATCAAAAGCATCAAATCAATATTCATCTGCAAAGCATGATTTTAAATAAGATGGCAATTTCAACAAGATATTAACTGTATTTTTAGGAGAAAATAAAATATCTTTCAAAAGAGATTATTTGAAATGGCATATTCATATTTGGTAGAAAATATTTATAATAAAAACTTTTAAACTAATTAGAATTGTAAATGAATAGAAAATAGAAGTTCATTAAACAAAATTGAAATAAAAGGTAGTCAAAGAAAAAATAGCGTAAAATTATGATAATAGAATTAGTAGAAGTGTGAAAATGAATCATATAAAGAAAACGAAAAGAAAATGATAACTAAAATGATGGTGGAATGAAAAAGAAATTAAAAATAAATATATCCAAGATATTGATGCAGGGATTTGTGATATGCTAGTTTCGCCTAGCAGGAAATTATCCTTTCGATTTTTTTCTTCCATTTTTCGTATTTTCCCTCTTTTTTTCTGCTTCCCATCTCCTAAATTTATTTGTAAATTTTCCTTTTTAATCGTCATTTTTTACTTATTTTTCTGTTCATTTTCCTCTCATCCCCAATATATATTTATTTTGAATTTCCTCTCATAACACTTATTTTTTAATACTCTCGCTTATTACTTTAAAAATTTCGCATATAGTGAAATATTTTCAGCTTCATTGCGTTAAATGCTTATGCAATTGTTAGTCGTGGTCAATAGCTGTTTAATTGACAGAGTGAAATAGATGTACAGGTGAAGCAACTTTGTCAATGAATCAGTTATTGATCATATTTTATAATCTTTTAATTATTTATTGCAATAAAATCACAACATATAAAGCACCAAAATCGTATGTATTATATTGATATGTGAATTATAAACAAAAAGAGATCGTTTTTTATGGCACACATTCGAAGATTATTTTCCGAAAAAAGAGTAATTTGTTTAAGCAAAAAAATTAAAATGAATTATAATACATCCTTATTCAGTTAAATGTTTTTCTAAATTTATTTTATACAGGGATTTTGAAATAAAACAAAGCATATAATTTTGGTATATTGCTAATGTATAAATTATTTACACATTCATTAAATCATGTATAAATCATTTACATATTCATTCAATATATTTTTACATAAATAACAATATTTGACTGTTATAATTATGAATTTAATTCTTGTGAAATGTCAAGATAAATTTTTTTTTTACATAAACATTCAATTATATATTGTCACATCAATAAAAATATTTAATTAATTATCAATTACTTTAAAAGTCTTTAAAAATAGAAATATGTTATTTGATGACAATATAAAACAAATTTTTTTAACATTGATAATACATCAAAATTAATTTCATTATAAATTTAATTTACATATATTGTAAGTGCTAAAAAAATTGATTCAACCACCACCCACTAATTCAAAAGTTTTATGAATAGAAATATATAATTTAGTAACCACATAAAATTATTCTATGCATAAATAATAAGCTCTTAAAAAATGTTGAAAAATCAGAAACTTTGTTAGAATTTCATATTTAGAATAACATATTCTAATTGTTAGTTTTATGATTGTTTGTCAAATATTCTGCCAATATTTTTCTGGATTTACAACATTAGTTATTCTCTTTACTCTACAAATACAATTAACTTGTCAAAGTTATTGACTATGATGCTTTTAATTAGTGTCTTAATTTAATTCATAATTGTTAGTAGTAGATATTCAAAATGAAAGACTTTAAACTGTTTGCAATTGAATATAAGAATATATAGACGATAGAAATCTATTAAACAATAATTGAGATAAAATCCTACCAATTAATAAAAAAACAACATTAATACGACGATAATTAAAGAAAGCAGAAGTGCGAAAACGAATCGTATGTAGAAAACGAAAAGACAAAAAGGCGTAAAAATAATGGTTGGAAAAAAAAAGAGAAATAAGAAAGGAAAAAGAAGAGAGGGAAAAGCATAAAAATGGGAAAAATTCAAAAATAATGATTCCCTCCTATGCGAAAATGCAATATCCCAAATCCCTATAAAAAGAAGAAAAAACGCCCCACACTCGCCGCTCTCATCCCACTCGTAGTCATAGAGTCATAGTCATTACATTTCTTCGTTCTGACCTCACTCACCAATACATTCACACCAAAACAGCCTTGGGACCCGTCGTTCCATTCCGCCATTCAGACCCAACCAGATGGCGCAAAAGGCACTTCCCTGCGACTCCGATGGGCTCTGCATGCTCTGCAGCCAAAAGCCCCCTCTCCACGAGTCCCTCCTCTGCCGCACCTGCGCCACTCCCTGGCACCAGCCCTGCCTCCCCGCCGGCGCCGGCCCCGCCACCATGTCCGACGTTGACAAATGGGAGTGCCCCGACTGCACTGACCTTGCACCCGTCGCGCCTGCCCCCCTCCGCCTGCTGCCGCTGCTGCTTCCAGCACCGCCGGAGGGCTAGTCGCGGCGATCCGGGCGATTCAGGAGGACTCTTCGTTGACTGACGAGGAGAAGGCGAAGAAACGGCAGGAGCTCGTCTGCGGCTCCTCAAAGCCGCCTGCTGCGATGGAGAATGGGAAACCGGCCACCGATATCTTCGACGGAAAGCTGAACTGCTCATTCTGCATGCAGCTCCCGGAAAGGCCGGTCACGGTTAGTCTATTTTGCCGCCTTCTTTGTTTTCGAGTAAAGCTTTAAATTCGCGTGACGATAACATCGCCGACAACTTTGTCTCCGAGAAGTGAAAGCCTCTGTCATTTAGCACTTTGAAAATGACTGTATTAGGGGTTTTGTTTTTTTTGTTTTTCATTTCTTTAGGACTAATTTAGGGCGTTTTATTATTGTTTGTGTTTGTTAGAAATATCATTCGATGTCTTGATTTTGATTATGTGTATGTTGTTGTTGTTGTTTGTGTGGTTTTGTGGCAGACCCTTGTGGGCACAACTTCTGCCTGAAGTGCTTCGAGAAGTGGATTAAGCAGGGGAAGAACACATGTGCCAACTGTCGCCGTCAGATCCCTGCGAAGATGGCGAGCAATCCTCGTATCAATGATCAGCTTGCCATGGCCATTCGGTTGGCGAGGCAGGTCCGATCGGGGACAGTGGGGCCTGCGGCTCAGCCGAAGGTCTATGTCAGCATGAAGAACGAGAGCCTTCCAGATACAGCCTTCACCACTGAGCGAGCAAAGAAAAGCGGCAAGGCCAATGCTTGCAGTGGGAAGATCTTCGTGACGATTCCTTCGGATTATTTTGGACCAATCACTGCAGAGTATGATCCCAGGAACAATCGTGGGGTTCTGGTTGGGGACACCTGGGAGGACAGGATGGATTGCAGGCAGTGGGGTGCTCATTTCCCTCATGTTGCCGGCATTGCTGGTCAGAAGGGTCATGGTGCTCAGTCTGTCGCACTTTCAGGAGGTTATATTGATGATGAGGACCATGGTGAATGGTTCCTCTACACTGGAAGGTGATTGCACAATCTTTTACTTGCTTGTTCTGTATCTGTTGTTGTTGATGGTATATCCATGTATGCTGGAATTTCTGTTGAGTATTGTTATCTGGGTAGTTGCAAACTTCAATTGTGCTTCTTGTGTTTCCTTGCTACTGCAATTGTTCTGGTTCTTCATCATTGTCATTTGGATTCTTTGTGATCGTTTTCTGCAGTGGTGGAAAAGACCTCAGCGGCAACAAACGCACCAACAAACTGCATTCCTTTGACCAGAAGTTTGACAACATGAATGAGGCACTCAGAGTGAGTTGCAAAGAAGGCTACCCTGTTAGGGTTGTAAGGTGAGTTATGCCAATGAATTTCATTGTAATTCACTTTCATGAGATATTATTGAATGCCGGAATCTAAAGTAGATCTTGTTTCTACTTATATGCCCATATGCAATGATCAGGGTCATTTTTGGTTTAGTTTAGTTCGATTCCTTAGACTTTAATTCTTGAGTTGAATTTAATTTCCTTGTTTCCTTGTCATGCATATTGACACATTGTCTGAATGTGAATGTTACTTAGTCTGTTTTAAGCCAAGATTCATTTATACTTATGTTGGTTGCATCTTGTGCTTGTTTATGAAAGTTTTACCTTCTTCATGTTGTTCTATATTCTGGTCAGGTCACACAAGGAGAAACGTTCTTCTTATGCACCTCAATTTGGAGTGAGGTATGATGGAGTTTATAGAATAGAGAAATGCTGGCGTAGAAGGGAAAACAAGTAAGATACTTGTAATGATTGTGATTAATTGCAGTTAGTGAAGCCTGCTTTCTTATTAGCTTAATAGCTTTCTCTAAATTCATTCTCAGAACCTTTTTCTTTTCTTTGGTAGGGTTGCTTGGTTTGCAGATATTTGTTCGTTAGATGTGACAATGAGCCCGCCCCATGGACAAGGTGGATTCTTGCATCAGCTTGTGTGTGTGTGGGTGCACATGGGTGTTGACTTGAATTTATTTTGCTTATTTGATCTGCAGTGATGAATGTGGAGACCGGCCGCGCCCACTGCCTGCAGTTAAAGAGTTGAAGGGTGCAATTGATATAACTGAAAGGAAGAAGGCTCCATCATGGGATTATGATGTAAGTGGTGTTGTCTACTACAATGCCTTTTTTTTTTTTTTCCAGGTTTATTGATATCTGAAGTTCTCCTTACTTTCGTTGCAACTATTCTACCACTGTGCTTCATCATAATTTATTTTGCTCTAGATATTCAGGACATTCTTTGCCCCATGGATATTTGTTCCCCCTTTTATGTTGTACTGATTTTAAAGGTCTCATTGCATTTGATCAAATTTCAGGAGGAAAAAGGCTGCTGGATGTGGAAGAGACCCCCACCAGACAGCAAGAAGTTGGATGGTGCAAGATCTGAAGCTGTGACAGGAAAGATAAAAATTGTAAGGAAAAAAAATAAGAGTTTGTCGGTGAAAGAAAGGCTTATGAGAGGTATATATTCCTTGGACTCCTGTAAAGACAATTCCTACTAGTATAACACAAGACATTGCTCTTTGATACCATTATGGTTTTTAATGTTAGTATGAGATCTCTGATGTTGATATATATGATTTTCGCTCTGAATTCATTAATTTTGCAGAGTTTGGTTGTCAATTGTGTCGCAAGGTGTTAACAATCCCTATAACCACACCTTGCGGTCATAACTTCTGCAAAGTCTGTCTGGAGGGTGCCTTTTCTGGCCAAAGTTACATCAGACAAAGGGCAAGTAAAAGTGGACGCACCTTACGTGCACAGAAGAATGTTATGAAATGCCCATCATGCTCATGTGACATTGCTGAATTTCTTCAGAACCCAGAGGTATTACATCGCAGATATTTCGAATTAAATTATGAAGAAAAAGAACTTCCCAAACAAAGTTATTATCCCCCTCGTTCATAGCTTTTGTATTACATTGAATATTTGTAATGAGTAATAATTTGTCTTCAGGTGTTTATATTTGCACTAAATGTGGATTACTTCAAATCCAATCCTGATCTCGGTTTCTTTTAATGATATTCCCAAGTTACTATAAAATGCGTAGGCCTTTTGTGAAATACGAGATTCAATGTAATCTTGCAATAGTTAGTATGCAATCTTACCATATAATGTTATAATCTAGTATATGATCTTATAATTTTGTTTTCCCTATTTGTGGTTTGTGACAGGTTAACAGAGAAATGACGAGTGCGATAGAGGCACTCATGCGGGAGGCTGAGATGGAGGAGAGTTCTCAAGAGTCAGGTGACAACAGTGATGATGAAAGCCATAAGAATGAGGATGATGTTGATGAGACTGAAGTTTCAAAGTCTAGTGATGCTGGTGAAGAGGTCTTGGAGGAGTTTAAGGACAATGATCTGAACAAGCGACAAAAGCGGAGGAAGTGTGCTGGTGGTGCTGTTATTGTCAACCCTGATGGACTAGTTGATGAGGCAGGACAAGAGGGCAGTGTAAAGGCTTGAAATTAAAAGAGCTGGTGATGGATTGGAGCTAGTTATTTTGGATTATGGGTATAGGTATTTTGGATTATGCTTATGCATAGTTAATTTTGAATGCTAGCTCCTAGGCATCCTTTTCTAATTTCTATGATGATTGTGTTTTTCTTTATGATCGGGTTAAAGTCTTAGGCTGGGAACTGTAGAACTCCCCATATTTAGCGAAAGTATGTTTACATTTTGCAAAACTGAGAAAACGAATGAATACATTTTACATTGTCATGCTTATATATATTAGTATTTACATGTTGTTGAAACTTAAATGTACCTATAATATATATAATTTTGACCAAGTCATTCAATTATGGATAACCATGAGGGTGTGTTTGGTTGGAGAGTAAAATTGAGGTAAAATTTACCTAGATAAGTTTTCATATATAAAATAATACATACAACTCATTTAGGTAATTTTTATTCTCATTTTTACTTTTCAGTGAAACACACTCTAAGTGTTGATTTTAAGCTACACACTCTAAGTGTTGATTTTAAGCTATATATAAGTTATGTGATCGATAAGATGTAATTGGTTGTCAATAAACAAAATTTTAAGATTGTAATATAAATAGCTATTAAAAAATTGAACAGTGGACTAACCAAGGAAATTAAGATAATTTGCTGATAAGTTAAATATTTAATGCAATGGTGGAGATTGAAATTTCGATACTTCCCTATTTAATGTGCTATAATTTGTTGCTATCGCATTTGAGTATGGCCAAGTAGGATGCTGGTCGAAAATGAATAACAATATTATAGACAAACATCTTTATTTAGTATATAACTTTGTCCAAAATCATAAATATAACGTTTTGTGTAGTAATAACTGATAATATACAAATATCTCAAATATCCAAGATCTGGGCACTGTCTTTTTGCCGAAAGGTCTTCTCATGACCCCTTCTTATGACCAAAAAGAAAAATGACCCCTTCTCATGACTGAAAAAAAAAGAGCAAAATGTCACTTTCATCCTTAAAATTGTAAGTTTATTTCACTTTAGTCTTTGAAATTTTAAAATTAATCTTTTAGTCCTTAAAATTGCATTTTGTAGGTTATATTAATTCCTGTCAAGCAATCGTCAGCGAACCGTTGCATTTTATTGACATGCATGTTAAGGAACACGTGTCATGTTGATGTGTCGATGATGTGTCAGGTTGATCCTACATGTGACATGTTGACGTTGATTAAATGGTATCAGATTAAATGTTCAAAATAGTTTCTGAAATTTTCTAAAATGTTTTAAAAAAGCCCTGAATCTCAAATTTATTCTATTTTGATTTATAAAAACTAAATCCTTGATAATTCTTAAATTCATTTATTTCTCTCATTTTCACACTTGTTTAAATAATCTAAATTTTTAAATATACTAAATATAATTAAGAGCTTAATTAGTTTAAATTTGAGACCTCTTATGCTTAGCTAATATAATTAATTTATTAGCTATTACATTACATTTCTTGAAATAAAATGGGTTTCAAAATATTAAAAATAGGATTCAAGGGAAATATTATATTATCAAGTGTGGATGGAAATTATCAATGGTCTCTTTGGAATATTTTAGTTGTAATTTGGAAAGGAATTTAGTATTAAAAGAATCTAGCGTGACAATGAAAAAGATTCTACTCTCATGTCAAATATACTTGCAAACCATCTCAAATATGAGTTTTAATCGAGCTCAAGGAGAAAATCGTCTCTATTCCACCTCAATGATAGTGGGCCATAGGGAATGACCGCCTCTGATGTTGATGAGAATAGAGCAAATAAAATGATATCGATTTAGAATATAGCATTTATGATTACTTTCCCCCAATATGTTCTCATCTTTATGAGGGATTAAATTGCTTACCATTCGTCCAACAACAATAACTTGTTGATGATACATTATCTTCTCATTGTTATTCTATGTTAAATAGATCTTTGTTTAAGTAGGGTGTGAAAATAATAGAGAAATAAGTGGATTTAACAAATATTAAGAATTTAAATTTTATGAAATAGAATAGGAGAAATTTGGGATTTGAGATTTTTTTTGACACATTTTAGAAATTAAGGGACTATTTTGACACATTTAAAATTTTAGGGACTAATCTGAACCTATTTTAATCTTAGGCCACGTTAGCATGTCATGTAGGATCAATATGACACATCATTCACATGGCATGTCACGAGTCACTTAACGTGTCACGTCAATAAAATGTAACTGATTGAAGGTTATTTGATCAGGACTAACGTGACATACGAAATGTAATTTCAAGGACTAAAGAATTAATTTTAAAATTTCAGGACTAAAGTAAAATAAACTATAATTTCAGGGACGCAAGTGACACTTTACTCGAAAAATAGGGACCCCTTGTTTATTTCTCAATTCTCATCCAAGTTTCTTCTTGGTGGGCTCGTTACGTTTATGTAGGAAAAAAGAAAACTACTGGGGAGGGAATTTTGGGATCATTTGGTTAAAATTTTGGAATATATACTTTTTCATATTTTTCAAAAGTAGAATTAGAAGCACAAGTTAAAGTTTTTATATATTTGGTTTGGAAATGGGGATAAAATTTTCCTAGATGAATTTTATATATAAAATTACATGATGCTAATTTCAAGAATTTTTATTCTCATTTTTATTTCCTAATTAAACATGCTCTTGGATGTATAAATTACATCTAGATGTAATTATAAATTTTATACATTTGAAATGAATGATTTTGTTTTAACACACATTTTGTTCAATAAAAGCAGTGGCATTTTCCAACAAACCATTTCAGTGCAATGCAGAGAAACCCAACACGTAGCCATAAATCTCTATGATAGGTTATTTCTTTCCATCGCTATCAAGACCTGTGCTAGAGCGCCGACAAAATGCGCGAAAGCGGAGTCTCCGATGCTAGAGTGCTGTGACGAGATCACCCAATGCGCTAAACTCCACAGAGCGCGTTGCAGCGCGGCTCCCATGCTTTACATCTCGCTGGAGTGAGGCCTCCTGTGCTATAGCGCCTGTACAGTAGCACAGCGTGCTGACTCCGTGCTAGAGCGCGACATGCATCTCGCTGGAGCGAGGCTATGCAGTGCCGCTGACAAACACACATTCATAACTGAAGCACGGGAAATAGGCTTATGAGAGACACGCATATCAAGAGTTTGCTCTTTGATACCATTATAGTTACTAATATGTTTCTACAGGATTTCTAATGTTGATATATATGATTTTGGCTCTGACTTCATTAATTTTGCAGACTTTGGTTGCCAATTGTGTCGCAAGGTGTTAAAAATCCCGTTGTAACCACACCTTGCGGAGGCTGCCTTTTCTGGCCAAAGTTTCTGTTGACTTGTGGCTTGAGAACTCAAACTAACAAATTCAGTTATTTTCGATCATGTGTGCTTTGTGGATTTTATCTTCTTGTAGTTTCAGTCAGTTAGTTAGTTGCTCAATAATGAATTATATCAGCTCTCCCCTAGTGTATTGGCTTTTGCTCTTGTAGCTAGCTAGTATATAAGGCTTCCAAGCTATGTGTGTAATCAATGAGAAAAGATCAGAATCATCACTGAGAGAGAGATACAAACATCTTGTGTAATAATTCAAGATTCATAGTGAATAACTAAATCACATAAGCTCTCTCTAGCTAGTATATAAGGCTTCCAAGCTGTGTGTATCGTAGAAAAGATCAAAATCATCATCTTAGAGAGATACAAACATCTTGTGTAATAATTCAAGATTCATAGTGAAGATTTACATACTCTTCTGCCCATGGATGTAGCTCACACATTGTGAGTGAACCACGTAATTGTGCTGTGTAATCTTTTTCCTCTTTCTCTCTTATGTTAGTGTTTTGCAAATTTAGTTTATGTTGCATACTTTCTTTACAAACTGGTATCTAGAGCTCGGTTCAATCTTCCACACAATCTTCCGCTTCCTTTCAAGGTGATCTTTGAAGATTCACTACTCAGTTCTCTACACAATAGAGGTATCTCCGTATCCAATTCAAGAAGGATGACAAACTCGATCAAGATTGAGAAGTTCAATAGCAAGAACACTTCAATCTCTAGCACATTAAGATGCGCTCTATTGAAGGAACAAGGGGTCTGGACTCACTTTCCTCAATCTGGAAGGCTGTCGAGGAGGCTGCTGCACAACAAGAAGAGAAAGCTCATTCTTTAATTCTCCTCTCCCTTTCTAATGAAGTCCTCTATGAGGTTGCTGATGAATCAACCGCTCGGGTTTGTGGTTTAAATTGGAGAAACTCTATATGACCAAATCACTATGCAACAAGCTATTGCTGAAGAAAAGGTTATTTGGTCTTCGCATGAAAGAAGGTATGAAATTGCAAGAACACCTTGATGAATTGAATGAAATTCTTCTAAGACTTCGTGATATTGATGTCAAAATGGATGATGAGGATGTAGCTATGATTCTGTTAACTTCTTTACCTCCCTTTTATGAGAATTTTGTCAATTCTTTAAGTGTTGGGAAAGATAGCATTACTTTAGAAGAAGTAAAATCCAGCTATATTCAAAAGAACTTAGGATCAAAGCTTCTGGAATGTTGAAGAAAATACTGCATCTGCTTGTTACCAATCCCCCAAAACCTAAAAATAAGACCAAGGGGAATGGAAGAAGAAGGCTGCGTTAATCCTAAGGACATCTGCAACTATTGTAAAGAGGCTTGGTCATGGAAGAAGGACTATCCTAAGAAGAAAAGAAAAGAATGCAATATTATGTTGCAACCAACATCCAAGATGATAAATCAACCGACTCTGACTTAGCTCTCAATGTCACTTATGTGAAAGAAGATTTTGAACATTGGGTTCTTGATTCAGGATGTTCTCACCACATGTGTCCTCACAAAGATTGGTTCACCACCTATGAAGAGAAGTCTAGAGGAAATGTTCTCATGGGAAATGATGTACCTTGCAAGGCCATTGGTACTGGTTCAATCAAAATTAAAATGCAAGATAATGTTGTGAGAACCTTAACCAATGTAAGACATGTCCTAGAGCTGAAAATAAATTTAATTTCTATGGGAGCATTAGACTTAAAGGGTTATACCTAGTGTTGAAGGTGGGATCATGTAAATCAAAAGAAATGCTAATTGTGTTGTTATGCAAGGAACCAAGCATAGAAATTTGTACATTTTGCAAGGTTCCACTATGATAGACTCTGGCAGCCATCACAAGCATTGAGAAAGACCCTTCTGTTGTTAATTCCCTGTGGCATATGAGGCTCTAGCCACATGGGTGATAAGGGCATGTTAATTCTCGCAAGCAAGGCTTACTTGGAAATCAGAAACTGGAGCCAATCAAATTCTGTGAACATTGTGTCTTTGGAAAACAACATAAACTAAGCTTTCCAAAGGCTCAACACAATACCAAAGCTACTCTAGACTATATACATTCAGATTGTTGGGACCTTCAAAGGTTCCATCATTAGGAGGAGCTAGATATGTCCTTTCTATAATTGACGATTACTCAAGGATGACTTGGGTGTTCATGATGAAGCATAAATATGAAGCCTTCAAGTGTTTTAAACATTGGAAGATCTTAATTGAAAATCAAGTTGGGAGGAAAATCAAGAGACTCATAACTGATAATGGGTTAGAATTTTGTTCAAATGAGTTCAAGGATTATTGTGTAAATGAAGGGATAGCAATGTAGTACACAGTTACAAACACCCCTCAACAAAATGGTATTGCTGAGAGGATGAATAGAACTTTGTTAGAGAAAGCTAGGTGTATGCTATCTAATTCGGTTTGGGCAAGAATTTCTGGCTTAAGCAATAAGTATAGCATGTTACTTGACAAACAAAACCCCTTCAACTGCCATTGATTGGAAGATCCCTATTGAGGTATGGTCAAACAAACCAGTCTGATTATTCTATGTTAAAAGTGTTTGGATGTCCCCTATTACCATGTAAATGAAGGAAAATTAGAGCCTAGAGCTAAAAAGGGGATTTTTGTTGGTTATGGAGAGGGAGTAAAGAGATTTAGAATTTATTCACCATAAGAAAGAAAGGTGATTCTAAGTAGGGATGTTACTTTCCATGAAGCATCTCTACTATCATCCAAATTGAGGTACAAATAGAAATGGATGACTCTGAAAATTCAAAATAGGTGGAGCCCTCAAATCCCAATGTTGATAACCAAGCTGAATCATATGATCAAGCTTGAAACTGATACCAAAGAAGTAGAATTTAATCTTACTCCTCAAATGAAGCTGTTACCAAAAGACCTTAGAGGAATATAAGATCTCCTAGAGGTATGGTTTTGAAGATATGACCTTATATGCTCTTCAAGTTGCTGAGGTGATTGATCCAGTGGAGCCTACCAACTACCATGAAGCTATCACTTCTTCAGAGTCCAACAAATGGATCACTGCCATGCATGAGGAAATGGAGTCACTACACAAAACCAGAACTTAGGCTTGTCAAACTACCTAAAGGAAAGAGAATAGTGGGAGGTAAATGGATTTATAAGAAGAAGCCAGGCATAAGAGAAATAGAATAGGTCAAGTTTAAGGCAAGGCCTTTGCCAAGGGCTATAGTCAAAGGAAGGGCTTGATTATAATGAAATTTTCTCCCAAGTGGACACACTTCAATCCGAGTTCTTCTTGCTTTGGTTGCTACTCTAGACATGGAACTAGAGCAATTAGATGTCAAGATAGCATTCCTGCATGGAGATCTTGAGGAGGAAATTTTCATGAAACAACCAGGAAGGATTTGAAAACAAGGCAAGGAAAATCTAGTTTCAAGTTGAAGAAATCTCTCTATGGTTTAAAACAATCTCCAAGACAATGGTATAAGAGGTTTGATCAGTTTTTGACCTCAAATGGCTACTATAGAAGTCCCTATGACTCATGTGTTTATCACAGCAAGGTGGAGAATGAATCAAACATTTATTTGCTAATTTATGTAGATGACATGCTCATTGCATCTCAAGACAAAACCAAAATTCAAAAATTGAAATCACTTCTCCACTTGAATTTGATATGAAGGACTTAGGGGCATCAAGAAGGATTCTAGGCATGGAAATACATAAAGACAGTAAGCAGAAGAAACTATTTCTATGCCAAAAGGACTACATTCAAAAATTCTAACAAGGTTTGGCATGATTACTGCAAAACCTATCAGCACACTTCTAATTAACAGCATTCGAATTTCTGAAATTTGTGCACTTCAATCAGAATTTGAAGCTGAGTATATGGCCAAAGTACCATATGCAAATGCTGTTGGAAGCCTAATGTATGCTATGGTCTGCATAAGGATTTAGCTCAAGCAATAAGTATGGTTAGCAGATATATGGGAAGACGAAAGGAACATTGGCAAGCAGTGAAGAGGATATTCAGGTACCTAAAAGGGACCATTGATGTTGGTCTCATATATGGCACAAATGCAGGCACCTTAGCAGGTTATTAATTCAGACTATACCACTGATCTGGATACCAGAAATCAGTGACAGGATATGCTTTCACAATTGGTAAGTGTCTTGTCAGTTGGAAGGCCACTTTATAGCCAACAATATGCTTATCCACAACTGAAGCAGAGTACATGACACGTGAAGCTGTCAAGGAAGGAATCTGTTGAAAGGCTTAATCACTAACCTTGGATTCCTTCAAGGCAAGGCTGATTTTCCTGACAACTTAAGTGCTATTTTTTTGGCCAAGGACCAAGTCCATCATGAGAGGACTAAACATATAGATGTAAGGTACCACTTTATCCGAACTGAAACAAGGGTGAAAATCCAAAAGATAAATACAAAAGAGAACCCTAGATATGTTCACAAAGCCTGTCCCTAGAAGCAAATTCATGCATTGCTTGGATTTGCTCAATGTTGATTGTTGGAAACAACAATTCTGAAATGACAGTAGAAGAGAGTATGTGAATTTGTAACTGATAGAAGTTTCTCAATCCAAGGTGGAGATTTGTTGACTTGTGGCTTAAGAACTCAAACTAACAAATTCAGTTATTTCTGTCATGTGTGCTTTGTGGATTTTATCTTCTTGTAGTTTCAAGCAGTTAGTTTGTTGCTGAATAATGAATCACATGTGCTCCTCCCTAGTGCATTGGCTTTCGCTCTTGTAGCTAGCTAGTATATAAGGCTTCCAAGCTATGTGTGTAATCAGTGAGAAAAGATCAGAATCATCACTAAAGAGAGAGATACAAACATCTTGTGTAATAATTCAAGATTCATAGTGAATAACTAAATCACATAAGCTCCTCCCCTAGTGTATTGGTTTTCCCTCTTGTAGCTAGCTAGTATATAAGACTTCCAAGCTATGTGTGTAATTAGTGAGATCAGAATCATCACTCAGAGAGATACAAACATCTTGTATAATAATTCAAGATTCATAGTGAAAATTTACATATTCTTCGGGATGTAGCTCACACATTGTGAGTGAACCACGTAATTGTGCTATGTAATCTTCTTCCTCTTTCTCTCTTATGTTAGTGTTCTACAAGTTTAGTTTCTGCTACATACTTTCTTTACACTTCATCAACAAAGGGCAAGAAAAGTGGACGCACCTGACGTGCATAGAAGAATGTTATGAAATGCCCATCATGCTCATGTGACAGCTGAATTTCTTCAGAACCCAGAGGTATTGCATTGCTGATATTTCTAATTAAATTACTATGAAAAAAAACTTCCCAAGCACAAAGTTATTATCCCCTCGTTCATACCTTTTGGATTACATTGAACATTTGTAATGAGTAATAATTTGTCTTCAGGTATATAGTTTTAAAATTAGTTTAATCGACTTAGTTTAGACAGGTTAATAGTTCAACCTGGGTCATGTTAAACCGGATTTATACAAAAAAATATAAAAATTTAAACAAAATATAATAAAATGATAACTAATTAACAATTAGACCTCTTTAAGGGGTTCAAATACAATAACATAAATAAATAACATAAATTTCTAAATATTGTTCAAATTTCATAATCACAAATCACAATTGACAAGTTCAAAATATAATTATACAAGCAAACTCAAAAAGTTTAACATAACAAACTCACAAATCATGACTATACAACATTTTAAGGTTTTAAAAAATGGCATCATTTAGAAAAAAAAGGCCAAAAAAGCAACAAAAAAAAGGGACCAAGTCTGGTTCTTGAAAACCAGTCGAGGCATTGGTTTTGAAACAAATCTAGCCAAGTTTAACTTGGGTCACACTGGTTTCGATGCGGATCAATTCAAACAGCTTTAAACCGGTTTTATGACCGGTTTTCATCTTTTCCGCCGAATCAGTCCAAGCCAATTTTCAATACTATGTTTAGGTGTTTATATTTGCACTAAATGTTTATTACTTCAAATCCAATCCTGATTTCAGTTTCTTTTAATGATATTCCCAAGTTACTATAAAATTCTTTGGCCTTTTTTGAAATATGAGATTCAATGTAATCGTGCAATAGTTAGTATGCAATCTTACTACATAATCTTGTAATCTAGTATATGATCTTATAATTTTGTTTTGCCTATTTGTGATTTGTGACAGGTTAACAGAGAAATGACGAGTGTTAAGGCTTCCAATTAAAAGAGCTGATGAATGGTGATGGATTGGAGCTAGCTATTTTGGATTATGGGTATAGCTATAATAGTTGGATCAAAGGGGTTAATATTGCTTATGCATAGTTTATTTTTTGAGTGCCAGCTCCTAGACATGGGTTTGTATAATGATTATTTTCGTTAGTGTGTTTCTTTATGATCGGGTTAAAGTCTTTTTAGGCTGGGAACTATAGTATCTCCCATATTTAGCATTTTGCAAAATTGAGAAAATGAATGAAAACATTTTCCATTGTCATGCTTGTATATATTAGTATTATATGTTCTTGTTAAAACCTAAATGTCCCTATAACATTTTTTTAACCTACTCATTCAATCTTGGATAACCCTGTTATTAAAAGTGTTGATCCTAAATATAATTATTTCAAAACTTATTTGATCGATAAGATATAATTGGTTGTCAATACACAAAAATTAATTTTAAGATTGCAATATAAATATCTATTAAAAAACTGAATAGTGAACTAACCAAGCAAATTATCTAAATTTGCTGATATATAAGTTAAATACTTAGACTTTTAAAGCAATGATAGAAACTGAGATTCTGATACTTTCTTGTTAAATCCGCTATAATCTGTTGCTATCCCATGAGTATGAGTAGGATGTTGATCTAAAATGAATACGAATATTATAGACAAATATCTTTATTAGTATATCATTGTGTCTAAAATCATATGAATGCATAATGCTTATGCTTGTCAAAATGCCAATACTATATGAAAAATGTAAAAATGGTATTTGTCTCATGAAAAGATGGGGCAGAAAGACCAAAGCAGATGTGAAATGACCATGACTAAGATTTTGGGGCAAGGCAGCCCCAGTATAATCAGCAAAAAGGAAAACTAGGCACTCTTAGTTTAGGCTAACTTGAGCCTTACCCAAGATCTAGGCACTGTCTTTTTTGCAATTGGTCTAAATGACTCCTTCTAATGACCCATATGAACATAGAACAAGCCCTTCTTGTTTATTTCTCATCCAAGGTTCTTCTTGTTGGGCTTCGTCCCGTTTATGTAAGCAAAAAAAAACTCCTTACCCATCGGGGAAGGGAGGGGAATATGAAGTATTGATCTCTTTGTGTATTCAATTATTAATAAATGAATTTCGCTTGATCAGAAAAAAAGAAGAAGAATAATTTACATAAAAAAATTTTATTACATTTTATTTAGCATATCTTACCATGCGTTAGGATTTGAGGTATGAAAGCTTAGTTTTATTTATGATATTTGATAAAATTACAACTCAATTGTTTTTTACTGTTTTGGTCTCAAGTCATGATTTCAGTTAAAGAATATTTTTCCATTACGCGTAACCATATAATATTTTTCTTGAAAAAAGCTAAGTGTACTCTTGAAATGATTGCTTTTGTTTTTACACACTTTTTCAGCAATAAGAGCAATGACATTTTCCAACTAATCATTACAGTACAGAATGTAGAGCAACCGAGCGCGGAGGTAGAAATTTCTGATAGGTTACTTGGATCGCTATCAAAGACCAATTAAGAAAACACAGAATGTCACATCTATAAAGGTGAAGCAACGAAAGATCAACAAGGATAATCCAGAATTAACAATTAAACGGAACGTCGACGTCGAATATTGTACAGATTTAATTAATATATTTGGTGGTTACAAAGAATTTGCTCTTCATTTTCAGCATAATGCTGAAATTCCAACTTTCATTTTTTTAGAGAGGTATGCTACGGGGCTGGATCCAGCATCACTCTATTTAATTTAAGCTTGCAGCGACCGAATGCTATTTACTAAGGTAGAGTACAATATCTATAACTATAATCCTTCAATAATCTATAATCTACCTATAATATATACAAACGGAAAGCCATAAAGTAAAAAGTTATGCCAAGTGGTGAAATATTAGCAATTGCTTCTAAAATACTCTTCTTTAGGAGTTTCTATTAATAGAAAAAGTAAGATAAATTACATTTAACTCCCTTAAAATTTATGGAAATATAACTCACACCCCTTCTATTTATTCACCTAACATCACATCCCTCTACTTGTTAAATTTTAAGTATTTATATTATAGTTCACTCTTTATTCAGAACACTATTAATAAACTTAAATAATGATATTTTTGATATTAACGTTTTTAATTAATAAAATTATAAAAAATACCTTATCCCACGTTAAGTTTAAGGGTATTTTTATAATTTTATTAATTAAAAATATTTAATATCATAAAAATATCATTCTACTAAATTTATTATCAATGTTATGGGTGGGAGTGAAATTTAATATAAATACTTAAAATTTGACAAGTAAAAGTGAGTGCAGTGACAAATAGAGAAATGTGTTGTATTTCCACAAACCCCAGGGAAGATGAGTATAATTTATGCAAGAATCAATTATATCTCCACTATCAATTATTAAAAGTTAGTAATTCATGTCTCAATTAAGCTAATTACATTTACCTATACACACACAAACATATGTTATACACATATTTTTATATACTAACACATATTTGAAATTATAGAAACTATTGATTATGCATTGTGACTATTGATTATGCATTATGAAGAATATTTCTTCACCTCATGCCCCTCGGACTTCAAATGATTCCTAAGGTTTTAAATATGTATTAGTATATAAAAATATATCAATAAATAGACTAACAATCATGTGTATTGCACGGATACTACACTAGTTTTGTGCACTAGGCTAATTTTATCTTATTTATATATAACTTTTTGAGATGATGACAAAAAGTCAAATAATTTTAATAATAATGTAATTGTGCATGGATGATTGCATAGAAAAAAATTATTATAACTGTGTATTAGAACTAATTCCATTTACTTACAAAAATTCTGCTTTCATAAACATGCGCAAAAACAGTAGGGGATTGCATTTCAGTTTAATTAACGCACTTTGAATTGAAAAAGATGGAAAAAGAAAAAAAGAAACTCAGATAAAGCCTATTGAAATTAAAGTCATTGATAAGATAAGCCTGAATTATAAAATTTGCCCACATTAAGGGCTTTACCGTCCAGCTTGTATGATTGATTCAAGATGTGATATTAGTTGACTTGACTTGGGGTCTTCTCTCTGAAAAGTCCCTTCCCAGTAAATGCATGTAAGGTGAGTTGTAGCTTCCAACCCGACGTTCACTTCAAGCTGCCTTTGATCTCACCATATATAATGGACAGAGATTAATGCAATCCTTACCTAGCTAGCCATAACAATTAACAAGCAAGGACTTGTGAAGCTGTGATCTTCCATCGCTAAACAAAGCCATATGGATTGCTCCAGAGTTCACAATCAGTTCCTATCCCACAATTCCAAGAGAATGATCAAGTTTCTGCTTTCTTTTTCCGTGTTAGGTGTTCTGTATTCCTTACTTCCTTTCATTCTCCATTCCCTCAAGCCATTCCTCATGCAGTTCCTTAGCTACTACACAGTTGACAAGAGCTACATGTTCCTTCTCTGCAATGGCCTTATGGCTTTTATAGCCATGAACTCTGGCCTCATTAACGCCTCTTCAAAGGGTATTTGTACTCATCAATGCGAAGAAGTTGCTGTTGCTGACAACTACAAAAGTAGCCGGTTAGAATTCAACGCATCAGAGATTTCAGCACCACTTGCTGGCGAAATCGTTGCGGCAGTTGAATCCCCACAAGAACAAGGATATAGTTTTGTAATAGCAGAACATGAACATGCGCTTTCAGATGCACACGAAGATGGAAATGCCATCGTGATCATTGAGGAAGAAGGACAAGAGGGAAATAATGCCCTTGTGATCATTGAGGAAGAAGAAGAAGAAGAACAGGAAGAGGAAGAGGGAAATGCCATGATGAACATTGATGATCATGATCATGGGCATGCTGCAGAGGACGCAGAGGAGTTGAACAAGAAATGTGAAGATTTCATTAGAAAGATGAAAGCAGCATTCAGAGCAGATCACAGTACATATTTGGACACTGAGAAATCACTGGTGCTTGTTAATTAATGTAGCAGTGTGGATCTCAAGTTCCTCGTCTTTCCATCCTTTACTTGTATCTTATCTCTTGCTTTTCACTTGACTATTAACTTGTACGGTTGTCTTTGCTGTAGAAATTTTTGGTCACCTTCAGCCCCCTCAGATTTTTGCATGTTGGAATAAAATCCTGTCCTACGTGATTCTGTCAGAGCATGTTGTGTTCTGTTTCTTAGTCTGTTCTGTGGAGAATGTGTTGTAATGGAAAGACTCACTAATTTATTAAATGTAAGAGGTGTTTCCTGTATTTAACATTTTTTTCATTGTCATACTTTTATCCTCCAATCAGACAAAAAACATACAACTCGTATTCAATATAATTTTGCCAAGTCTAATTTTCTTTTAACGTAGAGATAAGCCTAAGAGCCTTGATATGAACTTAGGCAGTTAAGTAGCAACATGGAAGAGAATAGTCGAAGGATTATCCATGACGGTGAGAGGTGTAACGTACTTCTGATTTATGGATTGACGGTTATCCCCATAAATCAACATAAGTCTTTCAGTGTGTTTTGTCACTCACACGCTTTCTAAAATTTACAGAGGTCGCCAATCCCAAAATCGCTTCAATTCAAGACACTTAACGCAAGTTCTTTCATGATGGGCTATTGAAAAAGATGCATCTTTATTGGCATAAATAGTACCAATCAATTTATATAGTCATCCTCAACTGTATATTCCATACATATAGGCTTCAATCCTCTCATTTTGGTATGTAATCCATTCATTACCCTTCCGCTTAGACCTTTGCCAAGAGCGCTTCTCGTGCCTCTTGTACCCAATCACTTTTACTCTCGCATAGCATTACAAGTTGCTTCATTGGAGCATAGTTAAAGTTGTTTCCGGATATTGGTCACAAAGCGGAACCTTCCGTTTGTTTTAGATTTTGATAGAATTACTTTTAAAATAATTGATGTCGAAGGAATTGATTTTACAAGAATTGATTTTAAAAAAATTGATGTGTCTAGAAAAAATGTCAAAAAAGTGAATTTAAAATAATTAATATGAGATAAAAAAAATAAAAATTAATATTTTCCAGTTCTATTAGAATCAATTTTTTTTAAGTGAAATGCTTCTATAAAAATAAAATTATAAACCAAACCATTTCAACTTTTTTTTAACATGCTTTTTTTCACCTCAACTTAAAAAATTTTGCCTATCCAAACAGCTACTTTTTGGAAAAGCTCACTTTTGAAACTTGGGTTGTAGGTCTGCAAAAATCGTTCTGCCTTTACGAATAGTTATTAGTTGTCCAAACACAATAGAATCCATATAGAGAATTTGTCATATGTCTCGTGCAAGTCTAACAAGCAATCAAACCAATCCTTATTACTCAAATAGTTACCTTGCTATTGCTCTTATATTGTACCCAGACAGAAAAGTAAAAGAGGGCACAGTGTATTGTTGCAAAAATATCATTATCACTTATTACACAATTTTAATGTACAGTGTAAATCAAAACCTTGTTATTGTTTAAATGTAAATAATGAGTGTACAGGCTGTAAATGTAAATGAAATATAATATAGCATCCATCTGCGACATGAGGTAGGAATTGACCCATAACACAGTGAAGAAGGTGCCAAAGTAGCTTCCTTTGTTGAAACTTTAAATTGAAAGTTGAAATGTTTGTCCTCTAGTTTGCCCTACTCATGTGACATGGTCCTTTATTTTTGGTTTTTGAAGAACATACCTAGCAACTGCTGACTTGAGCCGGTCACCAGGATCAAGGTCTTTCAAAAATGCCAAAAACATCAAAGGCGCGTCTGCCAGAATTTGATTTCAAAGAATACAAATAATTAGTCTCCTCTAGAACTTCAGAAGATGTGGGCCTGCACTTTGTCCCTCGTTGATAAGAACACATACCAATCACTTTGAGCCTAGCAAATAGCATATTACCTTAATAATAATATTATTTCAATGCTTCAAACACCCTTCTTATAAAAAAAATGAGACCTGCATCTTTTTTTATTCTTCTGCATTTATTCTCTCAATCTTCTTCTCAATTATTTATCAAGGATGTTGGGTGTCTATTTTTTGAGTGTCGAATATCATTATTCTTATTTAGGTGATTCGATTCTACTTTGGAATTGATACCTTTACAAGACAGGGAGACAGGGAGAAAGCATCCAACGACTTTGACTGATAGGCCTCATCACTGGCATGGATATCCAAGAACCAGAGCTATATTATGTTTGGTAATAGTGAAAATGAATACATAAAAATTAAATAATACCATAGCTTAAATTATTAATGAAAACTGAACAATTAGATTTATTTACGACAAGACTGAGTTTAGTAAATAAATGAATAAGGCTGAACGAGTTGCTAGTGTTCCTTTCTTCCAAAACCAAATCTCTAGAAATACTTCGGAAAAACTTAAAATCAAAATTTACTTTAGTTCTTCTCTCTATCTCCAAGTGTCTATCTACTATTCTTGGAAAATAAAAAAGAAGTATTTGACAAAATTCACATAATTTCAGTCATTGATGGTAAAATGGACAAAGAAGTAAGAGAAGAAAAATAGTGTTCATGCAAATTTTATAAATTTTATTAGAAGCATTGAGCTTATATAAAAAATAATGTTTTTTAGTAAAGCAACACATAAGAAAAATGAGGTTTGACCATGCAGCTCATCCTAGGACGCACCATATAAGAGAAATGAAAAACATTAACTTGACATTACTATGCACAGTGTTTACTTGACGGGTTTTTTAGTTTTTCCTCCTCCCAAGACTGGTGAGTTCAGGTTTTTTTTTTTTTTAATTAACTTGAGTTTGCTCAATTTTTTAACACACTAAATTGCCGTAATCAAGCAACAAAAGCAAAACATTAGGCAATAAAGTGACTTGGCAATTTATAGAACGTGCACCTTTTTTTATTTTTTATTTTAATTTCAATCAAGAGACTAGCAGAGTAGGACATTAACGTGCATAACTTGGAACCATACGACCAATATAGCCCCACAAATAGATTGGTCTATTTAGCAATTAGCTGTGGAGTTCATAGAGAAGGCAGTGTCTGAATAACGTGCTCTTGACTCTTGAGGAAAGGATGTTTTCATTAGGATGCAAACAAATGCTGTTCAGATGGAAGACACTGATATTACGATGTGGACTGATGTTATGGACGAAACAATTGTCTCATCCCTTCCACATAGGATTTTCATTCAAGTAATATTACTTCGACAATCATATATCGCTCAAAAATATTATTTCAAGCAATTACATGCAAACCACCGCTTGTATCCGTCGTTAGTTAAAAAAGATACAAACAGCTCAGGTAACTGACTGATTTCCTACGCTAAGATTTGTTCATAGTTCCAAAAATTGCATATTCTGTATTTCTTCAAAGACAAATATAACCATGAAACATAGATTATGCCAAATCATCCTGACACTTAATTTCTGGCAAAAAATGTCGGTGGCATAGCATTTTTCTTCTTCAAACTATAATCAAAGTTCCAGATGTAGCTCCTATTTTATCTCTATCTCTGTCCCTCACTTTTTCCACCATTCTTCTCCCTCTCTCTTTTCTTCACTATTCTAGGTTAATTAAAGGAATGGCACCTGGCAATGTCAACCATGCTTCCTCATATCCAAAGCAGAGAAGAATCCCAGACAATATTTCAATATTGTAATTTGTAACCCCACCACCAGTCACCAATAATCCCCACAAGAACATATGCCCCCATCAAAATGGTGAAATCTATTTGAATCCCGTAAAACTATCTGTCGATTTACAATCTTTGATATATATTTGAAAGCAGTGTGACAGTCACCACAAACCCGGAGATTCTTCATTATCCTAATTGGTAGTTCAGACCTGCGAGTGAGAACAAAAGCAATTGCCAGTTTTTCACTATGATAGCTCAGGAGCTCTTCTTTGTTTTCAAGCTCAAGATCATAGAGTGCGTATTTGGTTTCAGGCACGTATCCAGCATCCCTCATTTTGTTCATTAGCTCCTTGAGTTTTCATAGATTTTTCCTTTTTCTGGGTGGGTTTGATCTCCAGCCATGAACACATGAACTCCATCCTTCATTGTGACCCAACTACACCCACTTTCCTTCTTCACTGCCGCCTTCCTCATTGCCAGCCTAGCCTCTGCCACGTCTCCCCACTTTCCAATAGCAGCATACATGTTAGAAAGAAGCACATAGTTCACGGCATTCTGGGGCTCTAGCTGAATAAGCATCTTGGCAGCCTTCCGCCCTAGCTCTGTGTTTCGGCCATTAGCTCGACAACATGCTCCTAAAACTGTTCTCCAAATGAGAACATTGGGATCCACTGGCATTGTTTTGATAAACTCCTCTAGCTTATTAACATCGCCTGCCCGCCCAAGGAGGTCTGCCATACAAGAGAAGTGTTCCATTCGAGGAGCGAGTCCATATACTTCACCCATTGATTTGAAATGCTTAAATCCTTCATCAACTAACCCTACATGACTACAAGCTGATAGGACCCCAACAAAGGTAACATGATCTGGGAATTGGCCATGCTGTTTCATTTGCGTAAATAGATTTAAAGCCTTTTGTCCGTGTCCATGGCGCGCATAACCTGATATCATTGAATTCCAAGAATACATATTCCTCACAGGCATCAATTCAAAGAATCGTGAAGCATAATCTATCTTTCCACATTTGGCATACATGTCAACTAGTGCACTACCAACAACAACATCAGTTCCTAAACAAGCTCTTATAGCACATGCATGAACTTCCATACCACGCTCTAACGTTGCAACTGAAGCACAGGCACTTAAAACAGTGGCAAGAGTGAAACTATCCAATCTTTGGCCCCTTTGCACCATATACCATACCAAATCCATTGCCTTGTGCAGGGTGTCATTGTGTATATATCCAGAAATCATGGAATTCCAACTGACTTCATCTCTCCGCTCAGACATTCTGGAAAAGATAATCTCACAGTCCTCCATCTGCGCACACTTTCCATAGAAAGCTAAAAGCGCATTCTCAATAGCTTTGTCATGTGCAACAGAGTATTTTAAGATTAAACTATGAATTTGACGGCCCAGCTCAAGAAGTGAAAGAGAAGAAACTGCCGCTAAAATATTTATAAACGTCACTCTATTAGGTCTCCACCCAGCTTGCAACATCTCCAGGAAATATTTTGTAGCCGCTAAAACAGATGACTCTGAAGTTGCTAGTGCACCAATAAAGGAATTCCAAGAAACTTGATCGTACTCTGGCATCAGAAAGAAAATTTTCTGGCATTCATCGATACAATCAGTTTCAGCATATAATGTAAGAAGAGCATTTGAAACTGAAACATCCAAATCAAGCCCCCATTTGATCCCTTCACCATGTATCTGTCGTCCTAACTTGATCCAACCCAAGCTTGCACATGAACTCAGAGTACTAATAACTGAGAAATTTGAGGGCACCATTCCACTTCTCCTCATCGTATGGAAACAGGCAACTGCTTCTTCAAATCTCTCACTGTGATCAAGGCCAGAGATCATAGAGTTCCATGAGACAATATCTTTACTAGGCATGAGTTGAAAAATTGACAAAGCATCATCGATGGCCCGCATTTTGCATACATATTAACAAGTGCATTTCCAATCGAAATCCAACGATCAAATAATCCAGTGCGAATCAGATAAGCATGAACTTCCTGACCATTTCTCTTCCCTTCCTTCAAATTTGAAAATTCAGTAAAAGCACTCAGAAGAACCACATAAGATTCTATGTTTATTTCAACCAAATCATTCATTTCCTTGAATATCTTAGCCGCCTCTTCACCCTGGCGCTGCTTTGCCAATCCAACCATTAACCCATTCATAGTCACTGCATTCCTATCACACATCTGCCGAAAGATTAATTTAGACCAATCAGTTAAACCATACCTTGCAAATCCACTGACTAATGCACTGCCAACAAACAAATCTTGTGAAAATCCAGATTTCTCAATCCAGTTTAACATCTGCTTAAGCAAAATCAATCCACTGTCAACCAGAGAGCATGCAGCAGTTACTAAGCTACAGAAAGTATATTCATTAGGCCTTAAGGTATGCTCTGTAGCTTCCCTTTGCATGCTTGAGAATAGCTCAAAAGCAGAAATTGCATCTCCCCTGTGGCAGTAAACCGAAATGATAGAATTCCATGAAGCAGAATTTTTAGATTGCATTTCATCAAAAACATGCTGAGCATCGTCAATGGAACCCGAGCAATTTGAATACATGGACATGAGCACATTGGACAAAACCATGTCCGAAGCAAATGGAGACTTAGAAATGAAGCCATGAATCTCCATCCCGAGCTTAAGCTTAGCCGGACCACAGTCTTGGCAAGCTCGAAGAGCACTACCAACAGCATAATGGTTGGGCATGAGGCCAGCACAAATCATTCCTTTGAACAGAACACAGGCCTCATCGGGCATGCCATTTTGTGTGTACCCTGAAATCAAACAAGACCAAGAAACAGTGTTCTTTTGGGGCATTTCATCAAACAACTTCTGTGCGGCAAACAAATTGCCAATTCTGAGATAAATGTTAATAAGAGTATTACACAAGAAAACATCACTGGTAAAGCCAGTCTTGTGTATCTGCAAATGGAGTTGATGGGCATCTTTCAGGGAACAAGAACTTTTGAATCGATGGGCAAGTAAGTCATGTAATTCCAAAGTCAAAGGAGAATTGAGCTGGTACTGAGGTAATAAATTGTGCTGAAGAAGCAATTCCTCTGGAGGTTTGACATGAAGTGGAGACACAGCAAATGCAGAAGCAATAGCATGCCTTGAATTGTAAAAGAATCGCCTTTGGCAGAGTAGATATGAAATGCCCCCAAAACATATCATGCTTTAGGTTACTCTACTCTACTGAGGCATGCTCATGCTCATCTTCATTATACAAGTAGTAGCACCAACAACAACCATACGATCACTATTAATCAATTATGTCAGTGAATCAATGACTATGAAGATGCGAGGTTAGAGTCCCTGTTGAGTTAAAAGGGATCCTATTTGATTGCTGACATCGTTCAAGAAAAGGTTGGGTTTTTTGAAGCAATGATCCAAAGTAATGAAATGGGGTTGCATTTATCCTCAAATTATAGTTTGTGAAGGGCAGAGAAATTAGAAATGAAAAAGGGCGGCAAAGAGTGTGTGTGTGATCAAGGAGCTTTTTTTTTTTTTTAACTGAGATATTGAAAGATAGGAGTGGGAAAAGAGTTGAATTTAGAATCTTTTTAACTCATTAAGGACATTAGAAATGTATTCAATAAACTGTGAGCTCGCTTTCAAAGGAGCTCAACACTTGATGCAAATGAATTGGACATTATCACTTTGATCACGTATTCAACTATTGATAAATTGACATATAAATTTTGTGGGTTATTATTGTCTCATATTTTTTTACTTTTTAAATATAATAGCTGATTTATCAATCATTAAATAGAATAAAATAAATATTTTAATTTACCCTAAAAGTGCCTAAATATTTGTCTTAAAAGTTAATGTAAAGGAATTAATGAGTGTAAAATTCAGCCCTTATTTTGTTCACCATGAAGAAGGGTAGCGTCTAAATGCCAAATAATGATGCATAATTACTAATTACAAAAAAGAAAGGGCTAGATGGACGCCAAGTCATTACTCATCAGTTGGTGGTTTGTGAGAGAGAGATAAGGGTAGGATCCACAAAATATCTAAAACGATAGGACATATGTGATAGACAAGGGATGGCTCATGTGGCCATACTCGTTGGAGGAGCACAGCAACAAACCTTCAAGAAATGGCTGCCAAAGTGACCGTGTCCTCTCCCCTTGCCTTCAAAACTTCATTTCTCCCAAAACCAACATCACTTTCTCCAGTTTTATATTCACTGAGCTCCCACAGATCAGATGTAACTGGTCTCAAAGTTCATGCAAAATTGGGTAACATGCAATGCAATCACTCACCTCCCATTCTTTCACTTTGTGTAACTATTGTTTCTCATTCTGGTCTGTTAAATGATATTGAGATGATGATAAGATAACCTTAGGACTATGGCTCTGGTGATATTAGGTGGTGGAGATGAAGAAACCAAGAAAGGAGGGAAGAAAAAATTCATAACCAGAGATGAAGAGCCGGAACAGTTAGTACCAATCACCCCTTTCCATTTCATATATCTTTTCCCTATCTTATTATTATTATTAACTTTTTTTTTTCAATTAGCAGTTCAGAACATGTTTCTGAATAGTGTGATTGTACCAAAAATGTTGTTGTGTGGCTCAGGTATTGGCAGACAGCAGGAGAGAGAGAAGGAGAAAATCCCATGAAGACACCTCTTCCTTACATTATCATATTTGGTATGTCAACACCTTTTGTAATCTTGGCCATTGCTTTTGCTAATGGTTGGATTAAGGTACCTGTTCGATGAGACCATAGAGTTTGCGAGACAACACTTCATTGTCTACTCTTGTTCACATGTTAATTCTCCACGAGTTTTAAGCCTTCAGTTCTCAAACTTGAGCAGAGAATTTCTTTACATTTGTATGGACTATGGACATTGTGTTGTGCATCACTTTAATTAACAAGAGTTTTGTATCCTAACAATGTCAAAGTCCACTTGAGAAGCTATTTACCCCCTCATGGATTGTTAGATTAAAAAGAAAAATAGAAGAATGGAGTGTATAACGAAGGGCCTTTTATTATCATCTTGGATACTCTGCGTCTTGTTTCCAGAATTACGCGTTGTTGATTGATGCGGAACAACAAAACAACCAATATGAGATGGTTGGAAACCAACTGGTGTAAGGAAAATTCATAAGGGACTTTTGTATTAGAGGTTTCTATTCGTTTCAGTTCCTTTTTGATAACACAGAAAAGGAGGAGGTTTTGATCGTTTATATGAAAACAGGAACAATAATACTATATATCTACCGTTGTTTTTATTCAGTAGAAAATTCTATTTACTTCTCTATCATTAAAGGTGCCAGCTAATAGTTTGTTACATTTTTGGATAGATATTTGTGTAAAACTATAAAAGAAGACGGTCCATGTAATTTCAACCAATTCGATGAAGGGCTGGGCTAGTCTGATTTATCAAAAGTAGAAAATGAAGGTTATTTGAGGATTTTCGCCGCATAATGTTGGTACACAGATCAAATTTGTACTATGTATAGTTTATACATTTTAGCGGTCAAAATCAGCTACCATGAAAGGAAGAGAGGACTACACCTCTGTATCTCAGATAAAAACCTGATTAATCACTAAATCTGCATCATAACATGTGCAGCTAGCATAGCCATTTCCAAAACTATCAGACTTTGAAAGCAGGACAATTGCTATGAATAAATAATATGTATTGTACATTTTGACAGACAGAATAAATAATATTTCCCTTAAGTTGTTCTTCATTCACCTATTCCAATCAATTTCCCACATCCTAGATTAATGACCTTAACAAAATTAGTGTTCTCATAAACACATCCTAAATGAAGCAAGTTTAACAGCAGATAATTGAAAGTCAAAATGCTTCATCATCTCTCCTTACGCAGTGATTTGTACAGTAGCATAGTAACATATTTGTGTTCAAACTTGTGAGTTGAACGTAGCGCCACAAATTCATCCCTCTCGGTCTTGTGAATGTATAGATGATTCAATTCCAGACGTGAGGGTCTTCGTAGAAGACCACTATCTCTCGTGGATGATGTAGAAGGCTCATCTCTCACTGTCACTTGTAGCTGTGGGGGTAATTCAGGTGGAGGCCTACTGAACTCATCTTCGTTCAAGAATATGCTATCATAACTCCATGGCGGTGATGGAGGATCTTCCACATCGGCTAACCTTGCAAACGTTTCTGGAATATAGTCCTGTAAATATATATGGTTAATCATGAAGCTAAGCTTTGTGATCGAGGCTATCTTACTCCCTGGAGAAACAAAGGGAAATTAAGTGTGCCCAAATGCTAATTACTTTATGCATATACCAAATGGCAAATTTTCAATCATTAAAAAAAATGACAATTTCAGCTATAATGATTAAACATATGATTTGATGGAATGGTTGAACTGGTACTGCATACACATATTCTCCATAAGCAAACATGTTAATTTCCAGAATAAGAACAGTCTGTCAACTGAATTGATGATCATGTTAATGGTTATAGTAAAAGATAGAAGATGTAATTGATTGGATCATCTAATCTAAATTTCCTCAAAAGTGAACTCCATGAAATCACCTGCAAATCCAATATGTTGTAGGCGTAACCAGAATCATCAAATGCCGATGGGAACTCTGGAGCATGGGTCAAGTAGCCATCTACAATGAAACGGTAATGATAGATACCTGCAGGGAGTGTTTTAACAATGGCAAAAGCTTGACCTACACTCTGCAACTGCAAGGCCTCCCTGGCAGGAAAAGGTAAAACTTTCTCATATCATATTAGTAGGAAAACATTATAGAGTATATAGACATATATAGTATGAATGTGAATGTAGACAAGTATCAAATATCATCACTCTGATATAACGATGTAAAATCTGAAAGTGTAGCTGGAATGTAGAAGCATAATGATTTGTGGCTACCTGGTCTCCCAATTGTCCCATGAGCCTATAACAGACACATCGGCGCCTAGATGGTTCCATGTGATCTTTACACGTTTCAACCTTTCATGAACAACTGATTCTACATATCCATCTTGCAGTATTGCATGCCGCTGGGGTTGCGCTGCCACTCTAGGTCCTTGCATTTGCATGGCAGCCACAGGGACCTTGAAAACACGCATTTAAGAATTTGGTGTTACAATGTAAGCGTACATTGTTGTGTTGCGCCACTCATATATACATATTTATTCTTACACTAGCTTTGATCAATGTCAATGACACTAACTCTCGACTCGTGTGTTCTTCATGGGATAGAAAACATTAAAGCCTCATTGTATTTGCATAAATGCAGATTTAAGTTGACCGAGAAAGGAGCAAACATCGCAGAAGAAAGCATTTAAATTCTAGAGACAGTAAACCAAGTCTCAGAAAATTGATTTATTTAGTCAACATATCTCATAACCTGCAGCCCTAGAAGACATGCAGTTTTTCTCATGAGCGATACACGGTTAGAATCATAATTTGTGATCGCTGCTAGATGAAATGGAGTGACTTGACCCACTTATTCATCAAGGCTTCATCATTATATAACATCACTCTAGCACCTAATTTGTGAAAAAAAATTTGGCTGCCTAGCACTTTTCTTTACCATCATGAGTGGCAAATTAACACAATCAGAATTCAAAATATTGCCTTCACCTAAAATTTCTATCAATTGTAATACCGTCCCACTTTCATAGGATGCTTAATTGTCACTGCTTCGAACAGATTTCTTTTCTTCCCCTCCTAAAAATAAAATCCTTGCTGTGGATACACCGTTTTAACATTAAGCATGCATGGCATATATATTTAGAGCTTACTAAAACACGCCAACTTAGCATGTAAAAAAAAAGGGAAAAATCTAATCCACTGCCGAGACTACATGCTGCAGCACAGCAGCATCCAAAATTTATCCACAAACATGTCATACCTAGAAGAATTTCCTTGCTTGTCCAAGTTCTTTTAACACACAATAATAGCCAAAAAAAAAGAAAAAGAAACCCCATAATTTTTTCTTCAGCAAAAAAGAAATGGAAAAGGGATCATCTGACCTGTAGGACGCCCAAGGGAAATGGTGGGTGATTTGGTCTATGGCCATGTGGAGGTAGCTGAACCAACCGATCTATAAGGCCATTGTTATCAATGTTACGGCGACGAAGTAGTTCAGGAGCTGGAAATCTCACATCTTGTTCATCCTTGTTGACTCCAGAAGTGCCTTCACCATCTTTTCCTCTGCTGTTACTTCCCATCACTGAAAGTAAAAGAGTCCTAGACTTTGTTTGCAATCACTGTTTATCCTCTGAATCAAGTTGACATAACAAAACTCCTCCAGCACCAAAAGAGAGTAGGGAAGATGATGTCCACGCTCATGAAGAAGGGAAGCTGCGAGATAGGAGGAGGAATCCATTAGACAGATAAGAAAGGAATAAGAAAGCAAGCTGGCATACCCATTTCTGTACATAAATAGAACAAACCCTTGAAAGCAAAACAGGAATTGACTCAAGGTGGCATATCAATGGCATTGTTACTAGAAAAAAAAACACTAATTTCTTTCCTACTTTTTTCTTTTTTTAATGTTTGATGAACCTCTCACTCGCTCTCTTTTTCTATGAGGATGCCACTTTTCTCTGCCTTAAAGCAACTGAACAAATACACAAAGGCTGTGTTTTGTTCTCCAATGAGTTTGGAAGATTCTGCGGTGGACTAATAATTATGACTCCGGTTTAAAGGAGAATGTTTCCCCGCTATCAGGAACAACCAAACACTCTGCGTGTAATGAAACTGTGCTATACTTTTTTTTTTGCCCCATAATTCGTGTCCTGCTGTTGGTGCCTATTAAACTATTTTTTCTGCTTGTAAAGAAATCAAACGCTATGCAATATTATTGGTTTTGTACCATAATGGTTTACACCAGCTAAATGAACTCGTTTTCATCGTAATGGAATTGAAGTCAAAAGGCTTCTCTAAAAGTGAGATCGAGACTATTTTAAAGGGAGGGATTCAAAAAACTGCTACTTGTCATTTAACTTACTCTGAAAATATCATTGAGCTTACAGTCTATACAGGAAAGCATGAGTTGTTGAGTCGATTTTGACATGTTAACTTTGTCATTTTCTACCTTGTTTTTTCAGTTTCCTGTCCTGCTTACATAATGAAGTTTATTAATTTCAAGACTATTAGTGCACTACTTTCGCCAATAGAAATAGTGGTGCAAATCAACAACACTATTATTTACGAAAACAAGACACTCATCATTATTTTCAATTGCAAATTGAAAATTCTGTTGCATATTTATTTAGTGCAATATATCAACATTCCTTGTTAGGCACAAATTATTACGATTATGGTCATTATTATTATTGTGGCCGCGCGATGAGTGAAAGGGATCGATTGGTACCTCTGAGCCAAACAACTAGCGGCACACTGCATTTCATATTCATGTTTGTGTGTTTTGATTCAAATTAAACCAGCGATTATTTTTTTTTTCATTTTATTTGATTGCAGGTCTCATAAGCTATTTTATATTATCTAGTACATCATGTCAGATAAACAATACACAGAGGACTTTCTTATTATACGAGACACTAGGTTCGCGTTATTGAATTCATCGACTGTTTTATCTTTTTCTCATGCGTGTGCTCCCTTGAAACCAACAAGAAGTTGCGCCCATCAAATGGTGACAAAATCCCTTGTTGGATGTTATATATGGCTTTGTGTTAGAGCACTCTTTAGCAGAGAAGTTATAGTACTTAATACTAGTTGAAAAATAAAATCGGTCCCTTTGAACCATTTTTGTCTTCTAGAATTTCGTAGCTGTGCCAAATTATATAATTAAAGTCACCTGGACACTCAAATAGAATATGTGTGCAGACTTATTGACTGTAATAATGTATTAAAATGTAATAAAAGGAGTAATTTAGTATTTATCTCCTATAGTCAAGTATATTCGCAAAATGAAGGGGGTGTCAAACCCAAACAAATTCTCCCACGACCAAAAGCAGATATTGAAGGATCTCTTCAAGCATATATTTACTACTTTTTTGCGAAGTTAAGATGCAGCAATAGCATCCCCAAGATTCCAAAGTTCAAACAACCACCATGTGAAAAGCTAACTTAAAGCATGATAGATTCTTGTTTAGGCCTTTTGAAAGCTATACAAGTAGCTCCATTCCATTCCACCCAACTTTACCTGCAGGGCCTCTCATAGCAAAGTCCCCGAAGTATCTATCTTCCCATGTGATTTGTTTTATATTTCTAAAAGGAGTCAGCATAATAGGTGCTAGTTGAGCATGTCTTAATCCACTAAAGTTTGTGAGAGCAAATTATGGAGTAAGTGGGCATCTTCTTTTAAGCATCCAATCAATTATAACAAGGAGCTCAAAGTGAACACCCATAGACGGTAGCCAGTTTTTGCTAGCTAGCTACTCTCACAGTTCCTTGCTAGCTAGGTGTCGATTAAACATTACTAAATTAAATGGGTATTAGCACATATTTCTTCTCTTCTCTTCGAGAATCTAAAATAATGAAGTTAAAAAAAAAAAAAAGAGGTGAAGATCACTGACAGGGAGCTTGAGGACCAGAGTACACTTGTTGAAATCTTGTACAATGTGTTCCTGGGTAGTTAGAAGCTAACATAGCCTTGGTAGCTGTTTGATGTGTATGTAAGGGATAGCAATATTTTATTTGGTTTATTCAGACCCCACAATTTCCTTGACAAAGCTACAATAATTACCTGGATATATATTCATCTATCTCCCACATAAACATCAGCCACTGAACAATTTACTGTGCCTCAATCTACAAGTGGATTAGTATTTGAACTCTATTATTATGTTAATTATTTTAACAAATTGTGGGGACCTTGTGTAAAATTTGTGAAAGTTATAAATTGTCATTCTTAATTTAACTATTACAATGACTTCTCGTAATCATTGCTGCCATGAATCATTTCAACAGAGCTATTTGACCTTAAAGTATGAATAGTGAGTTAAAAAATTCAAATTGCTAGCTTAATGCACATGAATGATTATTATATTTCTAGTAGTTTCTTATCTGTAAAATAATATAAAAAATAATTTGAAATTGGAATTAAAAGAAAACCATAACGTAAATTTTACAAATCTAATGATAAGTGAGTATAGGAAGAGATGATCAAGTGGGTTCAAAAGCGTGAAGTACAGGAACACTTTTTTTGGTGGGGTACAAGGAGGTATTTGTTTTATTACAGGGTGCATAAACACGAGCTGTATTGTGCAAGGGATATATTTGCTTCTGTGAGATGCCGCATCAAATGAACCACAAACCACCAAAGGGATCAGTGAAGAGTTATATTTGTATCTCTCGGTAAAATAGAAGAGCTGTATTTTATTACAGAGATATATGTGGGGTTTTACTTTTTTAGCTGGTGATGCGTATTCAATAAGAAGAAATAAATAAAAATACGCCAATTCCATCGCTCTCTTGCCTTAAGGAATAAGCACCTTAACGTAGCTATCAGCTTCTTGGCAAAGTCATCAAGGTAGTTTTATTTTATTTCATTATTTCATATTCCCACTTTGTGGGTTTATTGATAAAGTCTTCAAAGGGCACCTGTATCGTAAATAAATATGGCCGGAGCGTGACACGAAATAAAATATGGTTTTGCACCATAAGATGGGTCAAATAAAAGAAACTCTCGGATTGCGATGGCCAAGACAAAATAAATATGAACTAGCCATTCGATGAACAAGCAAGTTGCAGATCATGGGGGTCTCATAGCTCTACCAAGGGTTGTTTTTTCGTATAGTATTTATTGATGATCTTCGTTGTGTTTTTAATGGTTCCTATTAATTTCTATGAAATTGGAATCTCCTAGCCAATGAGGAGCAGGTTACTTTGAATTTTCAGCCCATGTATGAATGTAGAGATATATTTCACTTTTCTTCGTTTACTCAAGTGTCTCAAGGTTACTGACTGAAAATTTTGTAATTCACGTTGTACTTGATCGTTCACGCCAAAGTTAATAATACGCAGAACAATATTAATATTAGCACACGCCTGACTAATGAAGTTGTATCTTCAGTCGATAACTATGAGCAGCGAATAGAGCTCAATCATCAACTATTACCTTCAAATTTGCTTCATATATTATTTAAATCGTCGGGCTAATCTTTTGATCAAGAAGTGGTGAAAGAACAATGTTCTTCAAGCTAATGCTAAGAACTATGCTTCCGGTGCCTTGACTGGCTACCTTTTCAGTCGAGTTGTGAAAATGCCAATAGGGAAGTGAACGTGTTAAGTCATACATATGTAGCTCATACATACACTTGTACAAACTTTGAATCCTTACTTAGAAAAATTAATTAATTCATCTACTTAGACCATATATACTAATTTAGAGAGTATATATCCTTCAAGATGCATGGATCCAAAAGAGACTTAGCTTTTATAAACACAAAATCTAGCCTACTAATATTCTTACCGTGCAACCAAATTAAATTAAAATTAAAAGACATTTATACTGGGGATTCTCACGATATTGAGTAACATTTTTATATATATGTAAATTATTAGAACTAGTTTTATAAATGCTAAGGTTAACATGAACATTGAATTGCGCCTGCTCCTTTGAACTGCCAGTTTTCGTACTGCAATTAAAGAAGATATTACAGGTGTAAACTCTGGATTCAAAGCAACAAAATGTAATTAATCAGTGAATCTATATGATAGTATGGTCCCCTCCAATCCTTTTAGAATTGAAATTCACGATCAATGGGAAAACATTCCCTAGTTGCATCCCCGCAGCACGGCAATAGCTGTAGGATTTTGTTTCTCAAGTTTCTTTTTCCAAGAATAAAGCTATCTACTCAAACATCGAAAGCAAAAGTTTTTTTTTCATATTAATTAATTAATTACAGAGTTAAGCGTGATCCTTTTCATAATGGGCTGTAAACAATATAATTGGCTTTCTTTAGGCAACTAGCAAATGCAAATGGTTGGCGATGGGAATCATTACCTTATTTTTTTCCCCATTAAAAATTGTGGATTTTTATTATTTTCATTACGTTGTATCTGTATAAACTTTTGATCTATATATGTGAAGCAACTAGTACTTTTAAGCTATGGCATAATAAGTTTTTGATGCATTAAAAAGGGTTAATCTTAATTTTGCTTTTGCTCAAAGTCCTTTTATGGAAAGGTATTTTAAACTTTGTCACTCTAACTTCTTCTCCTAAGGTATATATGTTTATTGCAAGGCCCTTTTTTTGGTGAAAAAAATATATCATTATTGACACTGCTGATTTCTATTCAGATAGTTTTAAACTTTTGTAGGACATGTAAGCTTTGTTCGAATGAATTTTAATTGGAAAAATTACACTAATCTCTTTTGAGATATGATAAAATAAAACTCACATTCTCTTTATTTTCAAAATCTTCACATTAGATCCCTAAATTTTGGAAAATTCTACACCACCTCCCCTAAGATTGTTATAATTTGGAAAATTATTACACTCACATCTCCTGAAGTTTGGCAAAATGTAATTTACACCCTTTTTATTTTTAAAATTTACATGTCAGGTCCTGAGTTTTTAAATGTCCTACATTAACCTCCCCTAAGACAATTATAATTATTAAATGACCACATTATCTTTTTATTAATTAATAAAGACACCTCTTCCTATTTACACATAGAAGATGTGATGTGCATTCCAAAGGGGATAGCAAACAAGGTTTGCTCAAAATTTGAAATTTCTTGTTGCATTCACTTGATTTTATCATGTAAGACAAAAAAATTGAAATTTTTGCTACACACTCTTCCTCCCAATCCCAAAGTGAGTCATTACTCTAGGTGCACTCGGTATTGTTCTTGTTGATCTTATTATGGGATCGTGTCCTTTGCGCTTAAACAATCTCTCTAATGATACGATGATTTCACTAATTGAACCACGTTTATAAAAGTCTTGGGGAGGTTGTGTAGGATTTTTCAAAACTCAGAGATCTAACATGCAAGTTTTGAAAATAAAGGATTGCGAGGTACATTTTGTTAATCCTCAAGGGAAGTGAATGTAATTTTTCCAAATTATAATAGTCTTAGGGGATGTCAGTGTAGGATTTTCCAAGACTCAGAAACCTAACATGCATATTTTGAACATAAAGAGGGTGCGGGTTGCATTTTGTCAAACCTTAAGGAAGATGAATGTAATTTTTCATTTTAATTTAAGTTAAAGTTTTTTTTTAAAAAAAATTAATGGCACTTTGAACAGAGAGGCATGCAAAAAGCACTAGCTTGTAAACATGAAATTAGATTGTTTTGGGACAATTATTCAATTGCAACATACTACTAATCATGAAGTTATACTATATACATTGTCCTTTAATTAATGTTTAAAAATTAAACAAACCGGTCAATTGAAGCTATTGAACCATAAAGTATAAACTACATTTAGTTTAAGTATTTTATGATTTAAGTATAGTTTAATCACAATTCAACATCAGATTTAATCACGTTAATTTATAAACGGATCAAATAATGAAGTGGTGACCTCACTAATTCAATATTCAATTTGTTTTTTGATACATAACCTTTCGAAGAAAAAATAAGCCGGACTTTAAAGATATTACTGCCATTATATGTAATATTTACTGTTTAGATGTTTTTGACCCACAGACTGATTCAAAACCAATAGAAAGGGGTTGGAAAGGAAAAAAATTCCTTTGCTTGGTGAGTTTAAAGATATTAATGCCATTATATGTAATGTGTTTGGATGATTAATAAAGGAACAAAGTCTCCTTTCCTATCATTCTCCTTCCCTTCTCTTCATTACTTATCATCCAGACACATTGTAAAAGAATTATTCATGTGAAGGGAAAATTTTCTTCTATGGTGAGTTTATATCTACAAGGAGAAGGTTAAGCGATATGAACTTTAAATCATGAATAGGTTACAATTATTTTTCCTCTATGGGTTATATCTTTGGATTTATTGAGCATAAGGATAATTAGAAATCTAATCTGATAACTCATTTCATCCCAAGCTTATTGGTTCAAATCCAGGCTTGTGAAGATTTGACCCAATACCATATTTGGTTGAGTTGAGTCATACTTTAGGTTGGTCGTCTAACTCGATCCAAGTCAAATATTTATTTAAAAAATTATGTTTCATAAAAAAAATGTGACAACTTATAAGATTTCTATGCTCAATTATTATTACATCCTATATAGCATATATAACATTATTTTGTGTTAATATAATTTGTTCAAAGTAAGTATTATAAAATATCTTTTGAATTTTGTTTTTCACTTTTAAAACTTAATAATTTTAGTATGCATAGTATCTAAAAATTTATAAATTATCTAAAAATCAAGCCAAATCGATTTGACGTAATTATCAATCAGGTTATATTATCAAATTGGAATCAGTTTAAAGAAATGATGACCCAATCTAAAAATTGGGTAGAATTTTGATTTGAATTAATCCAATTTAACTCATTTTTTGTACCGTAGCTAATTGAATATGTATTAAAGTAACTACAAATATATTCTAATGACTATATAATCTCTCCATTCTTTATTAATAGTCATTGTGGGAAACTGTATTATTTTGGTATATTAAAAGCTAATGTATCTGAGCCACAATTTTGGAGTGAGTTCTTTTCTCATCTTAGAGATGATATTAAATCATGGATAATAATGAGATAAAGTTCTTCCTTATTATTTAGTACGGGAATAATAATGAAAAAAGTTGTTAGATTAAATATATAAATAAAATCGTATGTTAAAATAATTAATCTCTAAAATTTTCACTTCTATTTTAGCACCAATATATCAAACTCGATCGCCATAAATATATAACTTCAAGATTAAGATTCTTACATCATAAATAGACTCAACCTAGGTTATTTCCATGTAGGGTGTGTTTTCATCTTATGCACAGTAGGAAGTGGACAAAAACTCGCATTTTATATACATTTATAGGGGACAAGATCCAGGTGAACATTTATCTATATTATTAAGTGGAACAATATTAAATATTTTGTTTTGGCATACAAAACGGAGGTTGTTGCTTGCAGTGCCGTAATAAAGGGGAGCAATCTTATTAAACCCAGTAATTAAAGTTCCATTAGGGAGAAGCACAATTGCACAAGGACGATCAAAAGAGTCCTTTCTTAGCATTTCCATTTCAGCCATGTTTTGAATCAGAGTGAAACTCATTATTGTTTTTGCCTTTTTATGATGTATGTTGACCGTTCAGAATTGCCTTTCTATAAAAAAATTTAAAAAAATGACATTGCATGCAGAATGAAATTAAATAAATTGCAAAATACTATAACCGGAGGTGGCAGATTCAATTTCTATTTCTTCAGAAAAAAATTTCCCCTATGACTTTTGAGAGACAAATTTGAAACTCCTATAATGGGAAGAGCAAATGGGCAATGGATTTGCCAATGCAAGTGTGTAACCACTTGTGACCCTTTGAGGTACACATGATATGGTACTGTTTCTAATTGGGTTGCAGAGAAACGGCAGAATTTGATGGGGAAAAATGGTATACAGGGCTCCTTGTTTCATTTAAAAAATACGGCATTGAAGTTGGAGAGGTGTTGCCATGTGGTGAGCTCAGATGTTAGCACATGGCTCCTCTCATTCCAACCTCCTAAACGGTAAACTAATACAGGGAAACCAGTGGTTTGGGTGTGGTTTTCAGAGAATCACTTCAGTTGCAGGGGAAACTACCAAATTGGTGTTGGAATAAAGAAACTAAGCAACCCCCGTTTCGTTATCTTTTCTTAATGTCCAATTCAGGACTTGGGAACCGTGACTCTTTCATCATGGAAACTGCATAGTACTTACTTCAGTACAAGTACCCTAGCTAGGCCAGTTGTTTTAGATTGCAAAACTCTTCAGTCTCATCTGTTCCTTAGTTAGCTTTTGAATACAGTTAATTTACTGCCTTTTCTTGCTTCTCTCAGAATTCAGACAGATATATATTTGCACAGCAGATTCACTTGCAAATCCAGCACAACACTTGATGTGTTTGCTTGCCAGCCCTATCCTATCCATGTTGAGTAGGAAAACAACAAACAGATTAGAAGATTAAAGAATAGGCTTACCTTTGAAAACCCTTATACTTTACCATATTTCTGCCTCTTCAATCCAAAGTAGACGACCAACAATGCCCCCATTGTATTATATCCGATCCTAATTGGAGCTCCTCTAGTTATTAAACAAGAGAGAGAAAAAAAAATTTAAAAAGAGAAGAAACTGGATGTACCCTAAGCCCATGATTTAGCAGCATGTTCTACTAAACCCGCAAAACGGCTATGTCCACTGCTCTTTTGATCTGATCCCACTGCTCTTTTTATTTGATCTGATCTAATTAAGTTAAAGTCCCTTTAGTATTATTATTATTTCTTTTGTCATTTGTTTTTCTTTAGACAGATAGATACTTTTTGTCCAGCTCACAAACTAGTAGCCATTTTTTTTGGCAACTCTTGGGGTGGGAAAGCAAAGTCGCTAACCAAATGCTTTCTTGTTCGTGCTTATTCAAGAATACACCCTCATGGATGGCTCTTGTTGCTCTCTTGCTGCTTTTTACCAGTTACCTACTGGTGGGATTTGGGTATTTTTCTATCCTCTACGCATCTCTAGCAGTGGTTTTTTCTACTGTTTTCTACACAGTGTCAAAACACAAAGCAGAAGTAGAGGTTGATGAATTAGTGGAAGAGAATGTTCTTAGTCCTGAGGAGGATAAAAGCTCAGATCAAAGGGAAAATATTGCACCAAGCCCATTGCACAAGCACGAAAAAGAAAGAGTAACAGGAGCAAAGGAAGCACGAGAAGATGCCAAGAAGGAAGCTGTTGCTAATTACTCAGCCACATCACCAGATTTGGTGTCAGAGAGTGAGTTCCAAGACCAGTTGTCATCTTCTGAGGACTCTGAAGTGGATTGGCCATTCAGACATGCTGTGAATCATAGCCCTGAATGCTCAGATGGGTCAATTTCTGATGAGGAAAGCCTCATAGAAATTGCACTTCCCAGTGGGCATTATGTGGGTCATCATCAGCAGCAGAAAGATGAGCCAAAGTACAACTGCAGTTTGCAGCAGAAGAAGAGGGAGTTATCAGCTGAGGCCCTTTTCAGCTGCCATCAGAGTCTAATGGAGTTCTTATCAGAACTTAACGACGTGAGTGAGGAAGAGAACTTGATAGAGATTGACATATCCATGGGTTCCATTAAGTACTCAAGGTTTGAAATAGAAGCATGAGTTTTTAACACTACTGTTTGAAAAGTTCAATAATTGTTGCCAAGTCTTTTTTTTATATCCTCCTGGATATATTTGGTAGGATTTGGAATTGTAATACTTATTATATAAGCTTAATGTTTTGTTATAAAGTGTTGTGCAGTGTGAGCTTCTGTTCCTCACAAACTTTGGATACCCATTAAAGTACTTTTGTTATGCATGTATGACATTGACCCCTCTTTTTGAGTTCTTAGTGCTCATTAAAGTAATAAAACTAGAGTTCAAAGGGGCTATGAGTAATTGATGGATTCCACAGGCTGTCATTTTTTCTACCTGATTCTTAATTTAGTTCCCATTTGCATTCTGGATCTTAAGATTTGGGACTAATCTCCAACAGACAATTAACTCACAGTTGAGATTATTACTCAAGTATGAGTTGAATATTTTTCTTTGCTACAATCCTTCTGATTGGATATTTCATGGTTTGAAAATTATGATTTGCTGAATCATACGCAGCAAGAGCAAGGAAACACATCAGTGTGTATCAGATGCAAGGTAGCAGGTAGGATTTGATGCAATTAGCCGCTAGCATCAGTCTATCTTTCTCAGTTGTTTTCTAGTTTAATTTAGTACTCTCTCTTAGTTAAAAATTGTTCATGCATGATGCCTGCTATATATATATAACATGTCTAGAGCTATGTTATATATAACATGCGTATATATATATATAACATGTTTTCTGATTGTGACCCTTGGTCTCTATCATGAGGAATTGAAACTTAATATGAAAATCTTAATACGAAGAAGTTTTGCGGGCGGCAGATACTTCAAGTTGAATGTACGTATCTTAGTGAAGGTACATGATTAAATTCATTGAATTATTTTTAAAACCGCTTTCCACCACACAAATTAGACTACTTCTATCACTGAAGCTGAATTGATGATTAACAATAGCCAATAGACTAATAATACTAAGCATCTATCCTTGAACAATTATATGAAATGAACTCGGATTCCTTCATACTCAACTTCTAAGTCACCTCATAATATTCGAGTCACTCATTTTTCACCGAGTAAAACTCCTTGAACGGAGCTTCGCAAAATCTTCCAAGTTCCCTCTGAGGTTGTTACTGTGGCCACTTTCTCAGACATCATGTCATATTGCAAACACCGATGGATGAACTGAGTTCATTTTATTTTACTATTTTCATTGTCAAAGCATCCTACTCTTTTTAAACCAATAATATTTTGGTTGGACATAATCTTTTCTGGAATCTTTCACACATTTTGTGATCTAATTAGCGTATGGCTCTACAAGTACAGCACCTATTAGAGCTTTTTTTTATGAGATGAGGAAATTGAAGCAAACGAAAAAACAAAACATTTCATTACTTGTCATCTCTTTGTTTTTTTTAGGGTCTGGATTACTTGTCATCTCTTGAATCTCCCAAGGCCAAACAAGATTGAACAAAATCTATTGACGAGAAGTTTCCATTAACTTCATCATCATGGTTAAGGAGTTCAGGTAAACAATAGTACTAAAACCACAAGATATAATTATAGGTTTACTAGCCAACCTCAAAAAATTAGTTACATGAATCTGCTACTAGTAAATCTTTCATACATTAACCACGATAAAATTTAGGTACGCATACTATCTCGTAGAGATATACATACCTGTATTGAACCTACACGCAGAATAAAAGTCATATACTAACATATATAGAGAAATGTGGGAACAAAGTATCGTAATTAATCACTTGTGTAGTAGCAAATGGGGAGAAAAGAGCAACTTTATCTCTGAATTTCGGGAGTTTTTGGTAGTGAAGGGGCGCAAAAGTTGTTTGCAAAATCTCAAAAGAAGTGAGTGAACATTCCAGGCTGGGATTGTTGGCGGAAAATATCAGGGAGTCATGAGCGGCTAATAAGGTGTGGGAGCTAGGGAGTGTGGGGGCACCATGTCTCTCCAACAAATAAGCCTACATTATTGCTATCATAGATTACCTCATTAAGCTAAATGGCTTATTTTTGTCCATTCACTAACTTGTTTAACTCTTTTTTTATTACCCTCTTTTTAAAGTAATATAACACGCCATATATACACATTTAAATTGATCGATATGATTCGAATTATTATATTTATTCATTATAAAAATAAAACTCTTTTTAACATCAGTTTTTGTTTTCTATTCATAAAAAAACTTGAACTGTCGGGCCACTTAATTAAATGTTAGAATGCTTATTATTATAACTTGATAACTTGATTCCTAACGCGTAAATAAATAATAAATAAACGTTACTTCCTCCTCCTTAATTAGGCTTAGCAGTTAAGTTTCCCTCCAAAAAGGAAAAGAGACAGATACCGCCTAACCCACCACGTGTCACATTCCCAAACCGTCAGATCTGTCCACCCACAACTTTCATCGAACGTGCAAAAATGAGCCACGCAACCCCACTGAAATCTGGGAAACCAGGGGTGGAGAATAGGCCACGTGTCAAAGCGGATGCATTATTAGCAGGAGGATCCAACGGACCCAAACAACATCCCTTCCCCCTCTGCAACTGCAACTGCAAGCACCTCACCCTCGCCTTCACCCTCACCGGCGCTGCCAAATTTTTTTTCCGATGGCGGATTCCGATAACGAATCGGGCGGGAACCCGAGCAACAGCAACCATGGAGGAGAATTTTCGGCGAAGGAGCAGGACCGGTTCCTGCCGATAGCGAACGTGAGCAGGATAATGAAGAAGGCGCTGCCGGCGAACGCGAAAATCTCGAAGGACGCGAAGGAGACGGTGCAGGAGTGCGTGTCGGAGTTCATAAGCTTCATCACGGGGGAGGCATCGGACAAGTGCCAGCGCGAGAAGAGGAAGACAATCAACGGCGACGATTTGCTGTGGGCCATGACCACCCTTGGATTCGAGGAGTACGTGGAGCCCTTGAAGGTTTACCTCCACAGGTACAGGGAGATGGAAGGGGACAAGGCCTCTTCTGTCGGAAGGCAGCAGGGCGAGAAGGACACTCCTCCTCCTCCTCCTCCTGCAACTGCTTCTGGGGACTTCAACGGGATGATGATGATGATGATGGGGCATTATCATCCAGGGCAGGCGTATACTCATGCTCCTGCTGCTGGGTTTCATCACTCTGCCGGACCCGGTGGTGCGAACGGCAGGACTAGGTAGCTAGCTAGCTAGGTGGTTAGTTAGTTAGGTGGTGGTTTCAATAACCGTAATAACTGATTGAGGAGGATTTTGTTAGTTAAGCTAAGCTTGTTATGAATTAATGTTGCCTTAATTTCTTTTCCTATTATTGCTATCCAAGTGTGGTGTATCATTGAAAGGGTTGTGCTATGTATTTTTATTAGAGGAATCTAAATCTGGGAACTTGGGAATGAAAGAGTGGGGGCCCTACAGGCTGTATATATATATATATATATATATATATATATATATATATATATATATATATATATATATATATAGAGAGAGAGAGAGAGAGAGGGAGAGATCACCATGATGGTACGCTTAATTATAATTTGTAACCTCCTAGCTAATGATAGAGGGGAGAAGTGAAGTGAACATGTTTGTACCTTGTACTATATGTAATCATGTAATCCATTCTTGAATCAGTTTTGTTTTCTCAATTCCGCCGTAGCTCTTTGATGTATAGTGAGTAATTAAGAGGTTTCAAGTATTGTAAGAATTTTTGTTTTCCCCTTAATTTATTATTATTATTATTATTTTGAATGCTTTTATTTTCCGCATTATATGGTGTCATGTGGGAGTTTGGAAAATGTGAGAAAAGCATCGACTTCATATATACATACATATATAATTGATTACTTAGTTGAGAGCATTGGACGTTTTCTTTATCTGAATTAAGGGGGTGCATTTGCAATGATCTCAACTCACTGATGTGTGCTTTGGGGAAAGGAAAGTTGGCATGGAGCTTCTTGGGTCAGCCATTTGTCTCCATACCAGCCATATTGTTTTGGGTGAAAGGCCGCAACCTTTGACATTCACAGTAGATACATACATGAGAGGGATATGTCTGCGGTAGAAAATGCTTCGTTCTCTACTCATTCTTCTTTTGTTCCGTATTTCCAGTTGTGGTATAGTATATATTGTGTGCTGTGAAAAGACTCACCGGATAATATGTTGTTCTGTTTGGCTCGCTAATCTGAGTAAGCTTCACAGGTGCCAACCCCAATCGGAATGTTACGTTGTGGCTGAAATCAAGGCCAAACGGTGTGGCAGAGCCTGTCGCTTTAGTAGTTTTCATGTCCACGTGGTTCTGAACTGATTTTTTAAAAAGCATCCACTTTTCCATCGCTCTAACTGAGCATTTCGGCAGCTTTAAAGATTTGCAAATAATGAGCGTATCTGAATAAGATGTCAAAAAGCTCATCCCATTAGGCCCATCAAAGCCTCTCAAAAATGGGTTAAGGTGGCCGTCAAAATAAAATGAGTTGAAAGTCATAGCATTTTAGAGTTTGAAGCCTCGAAAATAAAATAAAAAATTTAAATTTTTTTTTAATGTTTTAATGAATTTTTTAAAAAAATATTTTAAAAAATATTTTTTATTTATGTATCCAATTTTTCAAGGTTATAACAATTATACACTAACTTTGACTAAAAAATGTTATTGTTAATAATATTATTTATAAGTTATGACATGTTTTATTTTTAAGTTTTAACTTTGAGTTAATAATATCAACTATATAATAATCCTATTTGGTAAGTGTATATATTTCTTACTTTTTTTTTGTCATATATTTCTTACTTTTTTACCAATAAATTATGATTTTTTTTAAAAAAAATACAAAAGCCTTGCGACAAGCAAGCCCACCAACTCGCCTAAGCCGAGGTTAAGGGGCGGGTTAGGCTTGGAATTTTTTTGGTGAAACTTCAACCAAACCTAAAAAGCGGGTTTGGCAATTACCCGACTAACCCGTTTTGACATCTCTATACCTGAAGAATGAATGCTTTATATACAGTATGGGTTTATTTAATTGTCGAAAAATATTAGACGACCACAATTTAGTGTCTGGAGTATTGTGACATAATTATTAGTCTTTAAATAAGTTAGTGGGTCATATAATTTTATTTATTCAATAATTATAATAATTTCTATTAAAGATGTGTAGCATTACTCTTAATAGTATTGTTAGGGCATGGATGAAAACCACTTCCCTACAAACTATATCTCTTTGTTGTTCTAATAATCATTTATTGCCATGAAAATAATTAATATATATTTAAAAGTAAACATTTAAATTGGCCTTTGACAATTTTTTTGATAGACAAATTGATCTATAACAATTATAAATGTCAAAATTGGCCCTCACAATTGTTAAAATATGACATTATACCTCTGACCGCTGTCAATGTCTGAGGAGGGGATGAAAAAGAACACAGTTGGGAGAAGGTGGAACTCGTCTGAGAAGAAATAAAGCTCAAACAGAATTAAGCAGAGTCGCTGACGGGAGAGCGCACTGACAGGTGGCCGAACTGATGGCATGTGGCGAAGCCACCCTGTCATGAGCTTCTTCTCCTAGCAGAGAATTGTCAAGGATCAATTTGGATATTTATATATTTAATAACAGTTTAAAAGCCTTAAATTCTTTTAAATGAGGGTTTTGTTGGTGGAGTTGTAACACCTAAAATTTAATTAAAAATTAATTTGAGCTTTATTAATCTTAATTTCAAAAATCTAATAGTTTAGCAATGATGAGGGCGGCCCAAGACCTCTCAAAAAAAAAAAAAAAAATTTCGGGCTGAATAGTAACCTTGCGGGCCCATTGTCAGAAGCTGAAACCTAATTTTAGCCAGAGGTGCCCGAAATTAGGAAAATATGAGAATAAGATTAGAAATATGTGGGAATGGCAATTTTATGCTTAGAATTAATTTTCGGGCAATATCGGTTTAATCGGATTGCATTTACCCGTTCGTGATTTCGGTGTATGATTTCTAACACGAAAGATATTTCCATCATAACCAATGGATAATATCCACCTCTTTAGAGTATGTGGAAGGCCAAGATTTAATCTTGGAATCCAAGATTAAATCTTAGCCATCCATTGTTGCCTTGTCACATAAATGATGATTACTTCACTAAATATCTTCCATTGCATTTATTAAAGAAGCCTAGTCACATTTCTTCCCAAAAAATACATCAAAATTCGGCCAGCAGCAAGGAGGAACCAGAAACCTTCATTTCCATGAGCCAAACTTGCATTTCAACCCCAAAAACACTAGCCTAGACTTGGTAAAACCCAAAACTCCCTTCACAAAACTTGTTCTACACCCCAAACCCCACAAATACAACCGATTAGAATTTTAATCCATCACTTTTTCCCACTTTGAGCCATCATACATCACTGTCTAAGGGAGGTTTGTGACTTGATTTGGAGTCCTTGTAGTGAAGAGAAATCAATTAGAGCATCTTTTGGAGTTAGAACTCTTCAAGCATCACAAGTAGGGTTTTTTTGCTGCCTTATCTTGTCAAATTTTTCTGATCTGTTTTGGCATGACTTAAATCCGAAATTTCTGGTTTTATTGGCTGATATTACATAAATATTGATGTATGAATTTTGGTGGGATGTTTGGATGGTGATAGGAATCACTTTTGTCAAAAGGATTTTGAGTGATACTTGCTGGATTTTCGGGTTTCTTATAGGCAGTGTATAATCACGATTTTTCTGGGCATGTTGTAGTCATGGTCGTGAGCTGAAAAAATTATATGTTCAAGTTAACATCTTGGGCTAGTCCCACAAATTTTCTTGAACTCTGAATTTGACTATAAATGCTTTAAAAAAATCGAAAACTGAAATGGTTTCTGTGCTGTCTGGATTAGTGCAACTGAAGCTGTAAATTTATATAATTTTTTTAACATAGCAAATGATTGATTTTTCCCTTGAAATTTTTACAGAATGTTGAAGACATCTTGAAGTTCAACCATGATTTTTATTTTGATTTGATTCAATCATTTTCTAGGGTTAAGAATTATGAGAACTCTGGTTTGAGCTGTGAATTGGTGGTCCCTGACCACTAAATTTGTACAATTTACTGAAGGAGTTAGAGAGCTCTATTTGTCTTGAAATTTTTACAGGGTCTCCTAGACATATTGAGGTGTTATTAAAATTTTTTATAGACTCTGAATTAATGGTTTGGCATGCAAATAAATTGTGCTATGAACATGAGAAGTCTACCATTGTGCTGAAAATGAATTGATGATTGAAATTGATGAAATAATGGCATCTTGTACTAGTATAGCATGAGTACAAGAATATGAATATGAATAATTGAGCATGTGAATTTATTTATGAGGTTAGGTACGAAAGGTCCCCTTTAATGGGACGAGAAAGTCCCCTTTTATGGGCATGGAAAGGTCCCGTTAATGGGCACGAGAAAGTCCCCTTTATGGGCAAAAGTCCCCTTTAATGGGCACAAAAAAAAGTCCCTCGATGTCTGAGGGCACGTATATTTCAAAATGTAATGCTATGCTATTGAGTAGTATTATGTGTGTGTATTAAGTGATTGAATAATAAAAGCTACCCACTTCGGAAGGATGATTTTAAAACTTTAAAATGAATCTTTAATTTAGATGACATGATCACATTTTTCTAATAAACCGAAGTGGCTTGGGGCGATGACGATGACATTTATGATTGTGTAACTGGAGAGTTACCCTCCTGAGAATTATGTAATTCTCACCCCTGTGTGTTTGTGTTTCCGTGTCGCCTCCAGGTTAAGCCAAAGGATGATGATGCTGCTATGCAAAGGAGTGTAGGATTGCTGTAGTGTAGTAGTTGTTGTTTTATTCTGCTGGACTTAGTGAAATGAGTATGTATGTAAATGTATTAGAAGACGATATGTACTAAAGCTTATAGAGGAGCTTCCTTATGTATTTTAGCTGTATGTTTAATAAACTTGATGTTTACTTGTAATATGTTTTAATACAATTACGCTTAGTTATTCTGTACGTAAATTGAGCTTGCTATAGATAATTAAGAGAGGTCCACTAATTAACAAGTAACAACTCTCGAGTACGATATCATAGCTTAAGAATGGGGTTGTGCTTGGGAGGATGTTAGAGTAAGTGACTGAAAATGAGAGATGATTTAGCAGAAATGATGGAAAGTTTTATGTTGAGAAGAGGAGTTACATGTTTTCAATAGCATAGGATCCTCTAGGTGTGTGTTTGGTTTTACATTTGTAAAGTTGATTTAAGGTAAAATTAATTATATTAGAATTGATTTAGTTAAAATTAATTTTAAAATGAAGTTATTTATGTTGATAATTTCCCTAAAAAGGTTTTGACAGGTAAAAAAATTTCAGTTATCCCAAAATTAATTCTAGAGACAAGAAATTATTAAATGTCTAGAAACAAATATCATAAAAGATTGATAGAATCAATTTTCAGGTCAATTGATCATAAACTCTCCCAAACTAAAATCCAAATGCACTATAAATTTTTTTTGAAATTTACTCTATTTGGTATCCTTAACTATGCATTATTTGTATATTAATCCTATTGACACATTAGAAGACACAGTGGACTGGAAAATGGATCTAAATTTTTTTTTTTAAAAAAACTCCATGTGGTAACAATGGGGTATTGCACTACTTGAATCTTATAATAGCACCCCTCTACTAAATATTTAACCACTTATGATTTATCTTGGCTGCTTAGAGAAAAGCATTGTGAGACAATTTTTTAGATAAATGTTCGATGAATAACATTTTTTATAACAATTTTACACCTCTAAGGTATTGAAGCATATGAAGACGAAATAAGTGTGGGTCTATGTTCTTCTATATACTAGAAGTATAAAATTATTGTAAAAAAATATTATACAATAAACATTTCTCATTTTTTTTATTGAATATTAAACCCTTAAGATGAGACAAAAGTCCAAAAGAAAGAAAGGAACAAGTAAGAAATGATTAAGCAACATAAGGAAGCCAAGCCACTGTACAATCAGTATTAAGAAGCTTCCCTGCTTCTCTTCGTTGACATTAGTAAGGCCCAGAGAAACACGGCCCAACATTATTTTTGCCAGTATTATCCTCTTCCAATACTGATCGACTCACCTTGGCCCAAAAATAAATAGGCCTACCCAAATTCAGCCTAAATGTTCTTAATTGGGCTTCGACCAAAATAATGACTCTATTAGGCCGATCCTTCTAGTTATTGATGAGCCACTGGCGATCTTATGTCTTACGAAATTACTTGTTTTAGTTTCATTAACATGGCATGACCATAAAAAAAGTTTTGTAAACAAGGAAACACTAATGAGTGTAGTCCTAGACAAGACAAATCTGTTTAACTGAGATTTATAATAACTTTGCAATCTTTATTCAATTTCTAAACCTTCTTATAAAATACATGAAATATGTCTCAGGTTTCTTGCAGTTATGAATCCACTGAGTAGAAAGAAAAACCTAAGCTAATTGATTATTGGATGCCTATTGTCAAGCCAACTTGAATTTGCTTCTACTTGTTCCCTTGTAAAACCATGACTCGTGCTATTTTGCAAGTCATCAAATGAAAGCTAGATCTACTTAGCTAGCTCACAAGATTCATGCGTACTTAGAGGTAGTTGCCTTGTTCCGGTCGTCAAACTTTATTAAATCCTAACTACCTTCTCTCTTTTGGCTGACATTGTTGCAGCTAATTTCAGCTTTGATTACTTATATCCAAAAACCACATACAAAGAAACGCATCAATTGTCCTTGGGTAGCTCTTTTGTTACTTTCTTGGCTAAGACTCGATCTATTTACTCCAATATATATTCTTACTTCATCAACAACCTTACTAATGAATATTGAGACAGTACAAGTATGGGCGGTCCCATACTTGTGCCATTTGATGTTTTTATATTCCAAATTTGGTGGCTCGGCCTTTAATTATTGTGAATTAAGGTGATGATGACAACTATGTATCAACCAATTCGATGATAAATTTATTTATCTTTGAACAATTATTGTTGATGCCCATTCAATATAGGAACGTTTGCATATTGAGCCTGTTTGTTGAAATATTGACCCAAAATTGTCACAACTGGATGAGATGTCGGTCTCTCGAGATGATTTTGTCGTAACATGTTCTCATGAGATCGAACTGAAGTCAATAATATTACGCATAAATCGCTAAGAATATAGATATCAAGTCGTGCTGTTGCACAAATGTTTTACATTCTTGCCAACAGCAAATTAAACAGATATTTACATAAAAAGAGAAGAGCTTTAATTTCTGGGTAATTTTCATCCAATTATTTGGCTAATAAAACATTATTCTCTCTAGTATCGCAAACCAAATGTTATAATTAACTACAAATTTATTATCATGCACATTAAGATCACATAACCACATTAATTAAAATATCAAACAATGCTATTTTTGCTTTCAATATAAACCAGAATAGACTTCTTCTAGCTGCGCATGTCTCAACTACTTTCTTAAATTAATTCCTATATTAGAAAAATACATAATGACTATATGATTGGAGTTGGAACAAATACATGGTTGTTCTCATTTGTCAAGGTCTCTTATTTTAAGCAATACTAGCTTGCTGACTGCTGGCCGGGTGCATTAAACACCCAGGAGTTTGCTTGTGTATATATGTTAAAAGAAAATGTTACCCCTTGGATTTACCCAAAAGCCCAAATATAAGCATATGCATTTGACTACTTTTTCCCACTTAAAAACGAAAGATACTTTCAGCAATTAAATTAATAAAAACCATAAAATAACCCCAAACCAAGGGTACAGTACAGAATACCATGGTAGCTCTATTCTACTTCTACCTCAAGCAGTTAAATTTATGTACATACATGCATGTGAAACATTGGCATAACTTGTACGTCATCACTAGAATAATGCGACCAAAAATGAAGCAATAGAAAAAGAACTATGTGAAATATCTTAAATCAAGTAGATGCTGCAGCAGTGGGTAGTCAGTAGTGGGGTCTAAAAGCGTCGGTGGGATGCCATCCAGTTTGGCTCTCCATGAAAATAGTGAGAGTGCCATATTCGCTGGTCCTTCTTAAGAATAATATTTTGTATAATAATAAAATTATATAACAATATTACACTAATGTTTGCAATATTCTTTGTCTTCTAGCATAACAATTGTAATATTATGGTACAGCTATACTCTTTACCCGAATTACAATCACCCAATTGCATGATGGGGTCCACCTAAAAACTAATACCAACCTGGCATCATTTGTCAGCACACAGAGACACAAACACACCGCAGCAAACACCATATACACACACACACACACTCTTTCTTATAAACACACACACAACTCCCTCTCTCCTTGCTTGCCCCTCACTAAATCCAAAACTCTCCACACTTTCCCTTCTCCTCCACCAAAATGAGGAAGCAACCCATTCTTCTGTTCTCCCTCTCAACACTCATTCTTCTTTCTTCCACGGCCAATGGCTTCAACATCACACGCATACTGGCCTCCCACCCGAGCTTGTCCACCTTCAACCACTACCTCACCGTGACACACCTCGCCGGCGAGATCAACCGCCGCAATACCATCACGGTGCTGGCCCTCGACAACGCCGCCATGTCATCCCTCCTCGACAAGCACCTCTCCATCACCACCCTCAAGAACGTCCTCTCCCTCCACATCCTCGTCGACTACTTCGGCTCCAGGAAGCTCCACCAGATCACCAACGGAACCACCCTTGTCTCCTCCATGTTCCAAGCCACAGGTGCAGCCGCCGGAACTGCCGGTTACGTCAACATCACAAACCTCAAAGGAGGGAAAGTAGGTTTCGCCGCAGAAGACAACGATGGACTCCACTCTTTCTACGTTAAATCCGTCCAAGAAGTCCCTTACACCATCTCTGTCCTCGAAATCAGCCAACCATTGAGTTCAGCAGACGCGGAAGCACCAACTTCGGCTCCAAGCCAAATCAACCTGATCTCGATCATGTCCAAACAAGGTTGCAAGGCCTTTGCGGATCTGTTGAGGGCTTCGAAAGCACTTCCAACTTTCCAGGAGAACGTTGATGGCGGTTTGACCGTTTTCTGCCCAACCGACTCTGCTGTTAGCGGTTTCATGCCAAAGTACAAGAATCTAACCGATGCTGAGAAGGTGTCTTTGCTGTTGTACCATGGTGTTCCGGTGTACGAGTCATTGCAGATGTTGAAGTCCAACAATGGGATCATAAACACTTTGGCAACTGAAGGAGCCAGCAAGTACGACTTCACGGTGCAGAACGATGGGGAAGACGTGATGCTGAAGACCACTGTTGTGACTGCAAACATAGTGGGAACACTGATAGATCAAGACCCTTTTGTGGCTTACAAGATTAACAAGGTTTTGGAGCCAAGAGAGTTGTTTAAGGCAAGTGCTGAGGCACCTGCAGAGTCTCCTAAGCCGGCAAAGAATAAGAAGAAGGGGGCGGCGGCTGCGGCGGATGCACCGGCTGATGGGCCAGGCGCGGCGGCGGATGATCAGATGGCTGCTGATGAGAATGGGGCATTAATCAGCAATGGTGTTAGATTGATGATGGTGTTGCTGAGTCTGTTTGTGGGGGTTTTGGTTCTATAATTGGTTCGCATAAAGTGGAAGGACCCTTACTGGAGTGTCGGCAATCCACAGCTATGGTCACTGTCAATGTGAGAGATTCTTTTTTCTTTTCTTTACTTTTGATAATATTATTTGTGAAGGAAATAAAACAGTGATAACCGACATGTGTTTAAGGCACTGTCCTTTTCCTTTTTTTGTTTTTTTTTTGGGTTCAATCTTTTAGGTTTATATATTTGTTTGTTTTCTGATTTATTTATTTGGTCTTCTTCTGTGTGGGTAGATCCAGCTTGTGCTAGCTGGCCAGCTGGGGTGTATGCATATAAACAATTTTAAATTTTCAATATAGATATAGATTTTTAATGGTTTTCCCTTGCCTACAGACGATGATAAATTATTATTATACAGATAAAGGTACACCATGCATTAAATTCTACCATTGTGATAACAATATCTGTCACTCATGATTTTTTATTATTCAATTGCTAATGCAAATCTTAAAGTTGGCATCTTGCTTCTAATGTTTGTATGTCCTAGATAAATATAATTTTAATATATATATTTTCTATTATAAAATTTTTATATGATCATTTAATTATATCTAATTGCATTATTTATTAGAAAGTATCCGACTTTCATTTTAATTACCTTAAAAATTATATAAAATATAATTGAGTGATAATATAAAATAGCAGTGCTTCTTATTTGCAAGGGAAAAAGAAGCTGTGAAGATCGAGTAACTGTTCTGCAACATGACAAAACTATAGTGTTTCCTTACCATCAAACCCAATTAAAATGTTAAATTATCAGGTGAACCTTCGTTTAAGATAAACATATCAGAATGGCAAAGAAATTACGTCGTGTGGACTAATAATTTACGGGGTCGTTGCCAATGATTCAACTAATCATATATCATTACGATCTCTCCCCAGCAGATATTAATTATGCTTTGCAGCAAGATATATAGTAGACTCCAGCTTGTCCTCCACAAGTTTATCCTCTTCGAGTTGTTTCGTTGAAAGTCTCATCATTATTTGAACGGATATTTTGTAACATAAAAAGATATTACACTCTTAAAACCAGTATGAGATTCAATAATGTGAATGAATTTAATCGCGTGGGATTTTTAAAAACTTTAAAAGTCTCATCTGATGTATGCACCTGGAGTCTCTTTTTGGTGACTTCGTAAACAGTACAACAAAAGCACCATATTATTACTGTATGGTTTTTTTGTCTTTGGTACATTACTGTATGTGTATGATTATTTTCAGAGCATTGACAGCATATATCAGAAAAAAGACAAAACTACCAAAACAGTTATAATTGAAGAATAACGCTCATCTCCCAAGTCCAAATAGCAAAAGCGAACTTCCAGGCAGGAAAAAACAGAAAAGGAGGAAGCGAGCTTATGTAATTTCAAACCATGAATGACCTGGATGTGTAAAGCAACTGAAGACCACTGTGATCCAATCAATCTCATTCCAAGACAGGTACTTGAGGCATACAATCTCAATCTTCATAAAAGAGTACAAAGAGAGCATAGAATATCTTTTTCCTTGCAAGATCTCCCGTAGCCCCCGTAACAAAAAAGGTTGCTGCATTGAGTGTAACCTTGGGCTTAAGTGTTTATCAGTTCTGTGTCTAGCAATAAATCGACCACTACTGTTTGTTCAGCAGTATGAAACTGTTACTCAACTGCTGAATTCACTTTTAAGCCAGAGAATATGACTAGCTTATTACATACATTTAAGCAAAGAAGCAGAGGGGCCATCGTTCATTCGTTAGTTCAATGTGGTACAGACTACACAGAGGGTAAAGGAATTTGGGGGCAGGGTAAGAATCTGAAACTACTACTACACAAAGAAGTTGGAAATTTAGAACGGACCAATCAACAACAACCTAAAATATGCGATGTAATTATGCTTATGTTATAATAATAATTAAAAAACAAAAGGTCAACATCTTGTTCTTTTAACTAAAATTATGAAACTTAAGAGTGGAATATTAGAGATTTAGAACAAACCAACCCCTCTTCTACATCTAGTTTTAAGTTTCAGCATTCTGAAATCTGAACCTCGAGTTTCAGATGACACCGTACAAGACAAGAAAAAACAGAAGGCTCCTTGCTCTAACAGAAGTGATTCTTTGTGTTGCGAGTTTCAAATACAGAAGCTTTTATTAGGGACTGCTCCGTGGAACAGTTTGTTCCATTTGTGAAAACGAGAAATGCTACTTGTGCGGAGTGGTTCTACAAAATTGTGAAATGTTCGCTAAGATTGATTTTTTTTATTTTCATATAAAGCAATACATGAAATTTGGTCGGTCCATTTACTTAATCTTTGCACAAGATTCGTGGCGAAAATGTCAATATATTTATCATTGCTTTTCTGTAAATTGCTCTCTCGGTGCAAGATTTAATCAAGAATAAACAGATTTCTTGATATCATAACTTCTCTGGAACATGAGCGCAGGGTGAAACTTAAGATTGGGCCTTGTTGAGGGAATCATACATTGAAGAAACAATCACTTATTTTCTACTTCACTGAGTATGCCGGTTAGATTTAGATCTAGGAAAGAACTTTTTATTTTTTAGCATTAGCTCTAAGCTCTAACACAACATATTTTCACCTAATACACTCCCAAGTCGCACGTGTAAGCTTGCCACTTTTACAGTTTACTATTGGTTTGTTTATCAAAGAAGTGAACAAGTAAATCAGTATTCAGCAGTCCTCAACACATAATGCAATACAATGTAATATATATATATATATAAATTCACACCAAACAATTAATTTTATCACTTTAAATTAAAATTTCATCACTAACAGATACCTAGTGTCTGAGGAAGTCAGCTTCCAGTCTACTTTATTTGAACACACTCCTATAAATGGTGATTTAAAAAAGATTTGACACATGTTCGCCCCAACATTCAAAGCGCATCTCAGGAACTGGAAGTAAATAGTCATTAATTGAGGCTAACAAGTATACTAACTTGCAACATGTCAAGCTGGCTGTTGCTGATTTTTGGAAGCTAACAAGTGGTTGGCATCTTGGTTGTTGAAGTACAAATAGGTCTTTTTACCAGAAGATGTAGTAGTAAGTAGGTTAGAAAAACCAGTGTAGTTGCCATTCAACTTTGATAAGCATATCTTCGCAATAAGGTCAAAGAGCTCATTTTCTTGCACAAAAGGCTGGGCTGCATAATCTTCCATCGGCATCCACTGAATTGAAAGATAAAACAACATTAGAATGTTGGCTGATTGTTGAAAAAATTATTTAAGTTAAAACAGTTTTTTTTTTTGGTTGCTAATATCAGGATAGATTGTCAGCATGTAGCCCTTATTGAATCAGAAAGAAGATTCAAATAAAGGATCAATCCACATGTTAGAATTAGAATGGCCACTCAAATGAACTTTAGTGAGATTCATTTTAATTGACCAAAGAATATATACCTGAGTTGCCTGTATTTCTGAAGCCTGACTCTGAATGTCAAAGGAAAGTGGTCGCAACATGGAAACGAAGAACATATCTGATTTCTGGAAGAAAGACTTATGGCTTTGCCTGATAACCATAGACAATATTTAATTCAGATTTCAGAGAGCAAAATAGCGTAAATTATATGCATATCACGATTCTAATTCTCGCCTAACAAGTAGCTGATATCCTCACAGAACACCAAAAATCTGTGGCAACATTCACTATGCATACTGGTTGATGAAGTCTTCTTTCTTACCTGAATGCTAAAATTTCAACAAACTCTGTCTCTACCTGAAAGAAGAATAAAAGCAGTTGCGTTAGACTTCCCTTATAGCAAACCTCAAACTTATGTAAATTACAGTCCACTCCATTTTTGTTGTCTCTGTCTAAGCATATACCTAAAACCATTCAATATTCCAAAGAAAAATTACTGAGTGATTTATGCATCTTTTTATTTTTTATTCTGAGCAATGAATGATATACACTATGCATGTTCGTTATGTAAAATGTACTCTTGTTTCTCTTTGTAATCTTCACTAAATTACGTTCTTCATTTCCATATTAAAAGCTGACTTATCATTGTAAAGGAGATAATAATAACAAGCTTAAAAAAGTGTTGTAAAATAAAGCTTACTATAATTATTGATAATATAAAGCTTTCTTTTTTCTCTAAAAACTAACTCGTGCGTTTCCTTACTCCTGTCTCTTCTTTCACTTCTCTGACTGCGGCAGCACAAACATCCTCACCCTGCAAATGAAATTAAAATGTATTAAAAAATAATTTTCGGAGTTTCATAATTACATCGATGAACATTTCGTATTACTTCATTAACAGCTCCTGTAGGCATCTTCCATACACCTGTCCCTTTGAACCTGCCATTGGTTTCCTGAACCACAAGCACCTATTAAATGAAACAAGACAATTTATTCAGTAGAGTATACTAAAGAACCTGAATGATCAGTACTGCATCAAATACAAGGCTTCAGCACAGAAAGTTGTAGGATAAGTGGATAACCACACAATGAAGACTGAGATGGACCACATGTTGACCAGCAAAGGGAAAAGGTTGGAGAAAGAAAAACAATTAATCCTAGGAATTTAATCACTAATATCTTTAACACGCTTGACATGACACGTCCTTACGTACCGGCTTGTACTTTCATAGTTAAGAGGAGAAGGACCAAATCAAACTGTGACTTTTCAGGTGTTCCATGTACTTTCCAAAAGCACAAGAAATTAAAAGGCAGAGGTATTTAAACATTTGCCTTAATACTTTCATTTTTTCTTCCAACACGGATTCACTAATTTGAAAGAAATAAGCTCCATGCAAAAATCATAGGACTGGCTGGTCTAGGACGTAGATTTCATATTCTAGGACATTTGAAAGATTATTAATAAGCTCCATGCAGCATAGGACTGGCTGGGGAGATTTGTAGATTTCAAATTAACCTAGAAAAGAAAAGTCAAGTCAAACCTAATACTTTTCCAGGCAGCATACATAGTTTGAGCTTGATTAATCCAAGGTAAGAAAGGAAATCAGGAAGCAGTAAAAATTGGAAAACAAGGAAAGATTACCTCCCCCTTGTCGTTGAAGACAAAAGCACCAACACCCACGCGATGTGAAGCATTTTGAGGGATGCTATTGGGAGAATCAGGAAGCCAATACACAAGCATCAAGTAATCTGGCTCAGCATGATGGTACCTAAATCCAGCCTGCAAAGGAGCACAAGAATCATCATGATTCATGACATTCAAAATTGCACCGTAGACCCTCCCTTTCTAGTTTCTAAGCTATACATGTTGCAGAACAGAAAGTATATATCCCTACCTTCACTGCAGAATCAACAAGATGTGAATAGGCAACTTAATCCACACCCCCTTCTTTCCCTGCAAATTAAAAACACATTCTGATTAGTGATTTGATTTCTGAATAATAAATTATATAACTTGGGTGGTGGGTCCAAATCTGTCCAGTCATTAATAATGATTTTTTAAAAAAAGGGTTACTATTGCATTGAGAAATGTATGTACCTGCTGCCTCCAATTGGAGATTGAATCTTGCAATGAAGAAAGAAAAAGGGCAGAATCCATAGGGTCCTCCACGTTCACGATAACTCCTCCGTGTTTATCCTCTTCTGCTTGAAGCAACTTAATGGCTTTACCTTGCTCCATTTGGTCCTTAGCTGCTGACACGTGTGTTCTTGGGCTGATCTTGCAACTACCAATGGCTAAAAGGAATAATATTAATATGATATGATGAGAAGTCAACAACGGCAAAGTGAGCTGGGACATTAAACATGTAACATACATCGACAGTTGAGACATAACACCTTAAATAGAACCAGGGAGCTTGCTTGAGAGGTGATGGAACGAGGAAAGGTGCTTTTTGGAACTGGAAGTACAGAGGAAGATGAGACGAAACAGTTTCGAATTTACCAAAGGGCGAGAAGAGTAAAGGGTCACTACAGGTATAGCTGATGGTGATTTGTGTTGTGCTGGATTGGGTGAAGGGTAAACGAGTTGCGTGAGAGACAGGTTTTAAGACCTCCTTGGTATTATTTTGAATTTATGGTTAATGATGCCGACTCAAACCATTTTGCTTTCTCCATCTTCACACACAAACCTGAATCCGCGTTGCGAAATTAGTGATGCAGACCAGACCTACGAAACACAGCAACAACAACGATTACAACCGTGTTTGTTCAAATTCAAAGAATGGAATTTTATCTGCTCACTCTCTCTCCCAAGTTTCATAGAAATCGCACCATAAGTAATCAACCATTGTTTTTTGGAATTGTTCTATCGTAGAAGTCGCCTATTATATTTTTAAAAAATATGTATACATCGTCATGTTCAGCATTAATTGGTATTGGTAGATGGGTGTGGAATAATTTTGATTCACACAAATCTAATATGGTAAATGTAGACACTCGTATAAAAGTTGGCAAGACTCACGTATAAGTAATTGAATATAGGATAAAGTTAATGAAATTTATTTTTATTGTAAGTTATTAAGCTTGTGTTTATACAAGAATATTTTACTTAGGTGTGTGTTATAAAGAAAAGGTGAGGAGCTATTTTGTTGAATTTTATTTATCACAACAAATTATGTTATCTGGTAAAAACAATATGACACCTTTATAATAAGGATGTTGATAAAGTATAAAATTAAGGGTTAATCACCTTTTGATCAATAATTTCTATCATATATATATCATGCATAGATTTTACTTGATGATCTAATAGTGATTAACTCATCACTTTTATATTTTATCAACTTCCTAATTTTGGAAAAGTCAATTTCTAAAGAAGAGATATTGACTATTTTGTCGGTTTGCACCAATTATTTCAACAATAAACTATCCAGTCACTTGGGCCCTCGGCCCTCCATCGAATACAACTTTCGTGAAGTTAACAAGGTGGCAGATATGATTGTCAACTGGACTCTTAACCAACCTCTCATACAGTGACTTGGGCCACCCTCCGGCTGGAATTTGCCTTGCAAGTCCTTTATGATGTTAATGTGGGCATCTACACCTCGCTTGATTGTTGTTGTTAGTTTTCTGTCTCTTGGGCCTTTGGCCCTCCATTGTTCCAAAAAAAAAGAGTTCCACTCACTTGGGATGATTCGTCACGTGGCAAGTAGAATTCGGGAGTTTGCAACCACAATCTTTGTTTGTGTATTAGGCATACACGTGGCCCGTTTATGCACTGGATGATGCGGCGGGGCTAAACAACTAGCAGCATACATAGATACACTCGGAATCTAGTACATACATGCTAGATACTTTTGTTATACGTTTTATCCTCTCCTTAATCAATTTTGATTTTTTTTTTATTAACTAATCAATTTTGATGTTGTGATATGTCACACGCATCAATTTTATTAACTAATCAATTATACATAGATAGATTTGAATACAAATACAATACTATAAAGCCAAAATCCAAACGGTTTAAGGGTCTCACACGCACCAAAGCTCAGCTACTTGAGACCCCACTTTGAGTTTTGTCGCTCGCACCGAAATTGCAGAGAGGAGAATATCTGTTGCTTGGAAGCAAGAACATCCCAGTATCTCTCTCTCTCTCTCTCTCTGTTATTCTTGTTCTGCCTCTGCTTGAACCACGTATATAATATAGCCAGCCAGCCAGCCACATTCATCTTTGACTCTTGTAATCAACTTTGAAACCACATTTTATCTTTCTTTCTGACTTTTCCATAACACGCAAATGATCAAGTCTTGGTTCACTTCAGACAACTGAGCTCCCTTCCCCTTTCTGTTACTTGAAGACGAAAAGGAAAGGGTTAATTGTTTAGGTACAATATTTTATTTTGATTCCAGCCGCTTTATATCGCTTGACGAATTTGTTAGGAGTCTAAATGGATATCAGTTACTGCTTTATATTGATGTTATATAATATTCTTGTCTTTGTTGTTTCCACTGATTATTAAATACTGATGGTCAATGATAAGTAATATAACTGATATCAAACACTAAGCTTTGCTTTTCGTGGTTGGTTGTTAGGATTTGCTTTTACTTATTTAATTATATCTATACGAAATAAATTATCTGAAGTGGAATTCCTCACCTTTTTTTGCCCTGGTTGGTTAGTATGCCTCTGCCATGATGCCTATTTGCCCTAATCCCCATTGCAACCTATTCTTTCTTCTAACCCATAAAATTAAAATCATGTTCAAGTTCACCCAATTCAACTGTAAACCATGATGAGGCTAATGGCTTATTGAACCTTGATGAGCTGAGAGTAAAATATGTATCCAAATAGAACTACTGATAAATTAATTCTTGTTTTAAGAATGTTTTAAACCCTCCTCAGCCATCCTGCCCTGGCCTCCTTTAAGCCTTGTTCTTTGGAGACTTCAATTTCCAAATTATGTTCATTGATTTTTCTTTGTGGGGTTCACAGCTAAATCAACATAAATTTGTCATTTGGCGGCAGTAATAATGGCTTTGCATGGTTGCTATTGTCACCACATAAAGTTGGGAAATCAAAGAACACTAGACTCTCTCAGTTTCTCAGGCTTCATTTCGGATCATAAGTTGTCAAAGAATAAAAGGACACCACGTGATCCACCATGGAATGATGCATTTCCTCGGTTCCGTGTGGAAATGCGACAGACAGAATTGCCTTCCTCAAAGTATGGTACCAATGGTAGAGCTGTTAGAATGGTACCCTCAAGTGAGGTAGTGAAAAGAAAGACTCTGTCAGGGAACAAGGTGGAGACAGTGAACGGTTCAAAGCAAGCTATTAATGGAGCAAGCCTTGTAAGAAGAGATCGTAGCCCACCCTTGGCTAAGACAACAAAGTCCAGAGCTTCTGAAGAACTTCCTCCCTTGGAGGAGCTAAAGGTCTTACCCTCAGACGAAGGTTTCAGTTGGGCCAATGAAAATTACAGTTCCTGGCAGAGGTCTATTGACGTTTGGTCTTTTGTCATTTCTTTGCGTGTTCGGGTTCTGTTGGACAATGCAAAATGGGCATATTTGAGAGGCTTCACAGAAGAAAAGCAGGTTGGTTCACTAGCTTTTCTATGCCAAAATATTATCTTCCCCTTTGGCTTTTAATCATTGCTGATAGAAAACCTGGTAAACTTCTCTGCAGCACTGGGATATTAGTGTAACTCTTTTGTTTTGATTTTTGATTGGTCTGAGTTTCTGTTTCTGTTTGTGGTGTGCTGAGCTGAATAATTTTGACTTTAAATTAGAAAAGCAGAAGGCATAAAACAGCCTCATGGTTAAGGGAGCGTGTGTTGCAGCTTGGTCCAACTTTCATTAAACTTGGGCAGTTATCATCAACAAGGTCAGATCTATTTCCACGTGAATTTGTGGACGAACTCGCAAAATTGCAGGTATTTTTGTAGATTGTGTTTTTCACCTGTTCAGGCTTATCGTTATTAGAGATTCTTTGAGACAGATTGCTGAGTGTGGATGTTTAGATTGAAGTATTAGTCCATTTAATTCTTAATACAACATTCTTCAGGACAAGGTCCCTGCCTTTTCTCCAAAGAAAGCAATAGGCTTTATTGAGGCGGAATTGGGAGCTCCCATTAACATTTTGTTTAAGGAGTTTGAAGATCGGCCAATTGCTGCTGCTAGCCTTGGTCAGGTGCTTGATTCATGCCTTACACAATCCATCATATTTTTACTTCTATTCTCTTTCACTTCTATTGCAAGGAGCTTGTAGTTGTAGGTTTATTTGAATTGGTGAAATTTGATCAATAATTAAATATATCACAAAGTGAGAGGAGCATAATAATAGCTTAGTGCTTACTTTCTCTGCAGGTTAAGAGCAACTTGAAAACTTATGAAGATTGATTTGAGTGTTTTTGGTTTCATCTTGTACTCAAACTAATGGTATTAACACATTGATATTAATCGGCAATGGTCTTAATGTAGTAACTTTGGTTTTGGGGAAAACTATTTGTAGGTTCATCGTGCTATTCTGCATAATGGAGAAAAAGTAGTCATTAAAGTTCAAAGGCCTGGTCTTAAGAAGCTTTTCGACATTGACTTGCGTAAGTCATGCTGATTTGGCTCGACAGACTCTTTATTTCTATAAGCTCTTATCTGAACAAGGGTGTTTTTAGCATGGAGTTTTAAGATTACTAACTCTAGTCAAATTTTTGTTTGCTACTCTACTATGTTTTCTTGTTCTTCCAGGAAACTTAAAGCTGATTGCTGAGTATTTCCAGAGAAGTGAAACTCTAGGTGGTCCAACTAGAGATTGGGTCGGAATATATGAAGAATGTGCTACGTAAGTAACATGCGTGAAGTGATATCATTAATGTGATTATGAAGTATAACAAAAACATAGGTTGAATTATATTTGGCACATTTTTCCTTCACTTCATTACTTCATTTTCTATGTCCTTGTATAATTTATAGTGTGTTGCACATGCTACTTTGCAGTATTTTATATCAAGAAATTGATTATATAAATGAAGGGAAGAATGCAGACAGGTTCCGCCGATTTTAGAAACATAAAGTGGGTTCGAGTACCTGTATGTTTCTTGCTGCAACACTACAGCCTGTTTCTGTATACAATATCAATATTCAATGAAATTTCTTAATTTTGATCACATCTTCTCCTTCTTTTCTTCCTTTGTAGCTGGTATATTGGGATTATACTGCAACAAAGGCGTTGACCTTGGAGTATGTACCAGGTTTTTCATCTTCACTGCTTGTTTCTCCTTTTTCTTTACAAGTGGGAGCTAATAATTGTGTGTCATTAATATGTTTATGACATTATTCCAGTGAAGGTTTCTTTTAAACAGCCACTACTTTTATTTTTACTCCTGGGACAGGTGTCAAAATAAATCAGGTGGATATGTTAACTTCGCGTGGTTATGATCCATTAAGGATCTCGTCTCGTGCTATTGAGGCATACTTGATTCAGGTTCACAGCCATGATTCTTTCTGAAACACCATCTAATATTAATGGAGATACTTTATACCAATAATTAGAAAAAAAATGTCACTTGATGATAGATGTTGCTAAAAATTATTTTGAGTGAATTAATTGTCAATTTTTTTTCTTGTCTTATAGATATTGAAAACAGGCTTTTTTCATGCGGATCCTCATCCTGGGAATCTTGCTGTTGATGTTGACGAAGCTCTTATATATTATGACTTTGGAATGATGGGGGAGATCAAGTCTTTTACCCAGAGAGACTGCTCGAACTTTTCTATGCTGTTTATGAAAAGGATGCCAAAAAGGTCTTCGCTTCTACTACACCTGGATTACAATCTTTTACTAACAATAAAATACAATCTAGTTTAGGCGGTGGATACCATAAGTTCACCTAAAAAGAATAAAATACAATCTGATATCTTGATAAGCTATTTCGATAAGTGTGTCATCAATATCGATCTTTTCATTTCATAGTTGACTTTACATCAATTAACTGGAGTAAGCACAACAACATACAATTACACTTTTGAATTTCTAGCCAACTAACTAGTGACTATCTTCAGAAAAGAGGAATTTTAAGTTGCCCAGAGCTTGAACTGAGCAACCTGAGGCCCCTTTCTATATTAACGTACATGAAACATTGATGCAGGTTATGCAAAGCCTCATAGACCTTGGAGCACTCCAACCTACTGGGGACCTGTCATCGGTAAGAATTATAACTACCTATAATCTTATATTGGAAGAATGGTTTGTGTCTTGACATTATGAATGACCAAATTTATTCTGCAGGTAAGGAGATCTGTCCAGTTTTTCTTGAACAATCTGCTTAACCAGACACCAGATCAGGCGCAAACCTTTTCTGCCATTGGGGAGGTATGTGAACATTCACTTATGCGGTGAATTCTTAGTTGCTTAGTTGCTTTCATCAGTATTATGGGTGATTGTTTTATTGTGACTGAGGATAAGCTGAAAATAGAAAATCATTGTTTTTACTTGGCTATTCTTAATTATCTATACAGTCTGCAATTTGTTATTGAGGGCTTTCTGTGGCAGGATTTGTTTGCAATTGCACAAGACCAGCCATTCCGTTTTCCATCTACCTTCACCTTTGTTCTCAGGGCATTTTCAACACTTGAAGGTGTTCACCTTTCCTTTCATGCTTCTTTCTCTGACACTTATCATGGCCAGTCTTCGAAAATTCTTTTAAACACTCATGCCCATTGCATATTACTAATTTTACATAAGTATGCGCATTATATGATGGTAACCCCATCTTTTCCAATGTGTAAAGTCTAAAATATTTTATTGAATCGATTGCAAAGTATGAGGAAAGAATATATTTTAATGAGAGCTTTTTCTTCGTGGTCATCCTCTTTTAAATAATCTTTTTTTTTTCCCTTCATTAAATGACAGGCATAGGTTACACACTCAATCCAGACTTCTCCTTCGCCAAGATTGCTGCACCATATGCACAGGTTCACCCTTCATATTGTCTTTGAGCAATCATGTTTCCCATATTGCAGTAAAATACAACGCTCATGCTCTTTATTACGTTACAGGAACTTTTAGATTTAAGGCAAAAGCGGCAAACTGGGCCACAACTTGTGGAGCAAATAAGGAAGCAGGCAGATGATGTACCACAGCTTACCTAGAACTCTCATTTTTGTATTGCGGGTCCATATGTTGTTTCTTTATAATTAGAAAAACAACCATGTCATGTGAAACGTTTATTTAACAATGGCACTGTGCATCCACTTTAAATTGATAAATGCTTGTGATATATCTTCAGGCAAGAACCTATACCATGTCAATGCCATACAGAGTTCAAAGGATAGAAGAGTTCACAAAGCAACTTGAGGCTGGGGATCTCAAACTCCGAGTCCGGGTGCTAGAGGTAAGCAAATTTTTCTCCATAATGTGTATGACCAAGTATTTCATAGCATTGAATGACACTAGGTCTAGCATTTCCCTAGTGAGATAAACTATTTCTAATTAGGAGGTAGTTATTCTGATTGGTTTTGTTTATTTTTAAACCATTCAACTTGAATTGCCAGTCTGAAAGAGCTGCTCGGAAAGCAACCATTTTACAAATGGCTACAATGTATACGGTATTTGGAGGAACCCTTCTAAACCTTGGTGTCACCATGAGCAGCCAAGGCAATGAAGCTATTGCAAATGGATCATTCATTGGTGCAGGTGGCGACTTCTATATTTCAAAGCTTTTCTCAAGATGATGTTCAATCAACTTCGAGTTTATCAGTGTGTCTGACTGGTATTGTCTTCTCATTGTGCAGGTGTTTTTATGACACTATTTTTCAGGTCCATGCAAAGGGTAAAGAAGCTTGATAAGTTTGAGAAAATGATATAATTGGTTGCCATTTACCAGCAAGTTCGATTCTTTCAGCTTATGCAATGTTGGCTTGATCTCCATTTTCTTATATCGACATTCAATTTTTTATTTTTTTTGACACAAGCTTCCCAAGCCATGCGAGTGTTACAGAAATGAATCTTGTATGCGAACAATGAAAAATATAGTCATTGTATAACAAAATACAGTTGATAAATATAGTTCATTGACTTTCAAAGTTTCGACCATTTGATTCCCCTCAGCAGTTTAGGAAACAAGAGCAGAGGATCATAAGCCACTAACAACGACGCCGGTATGATTTAGCTGCAGAATACATACGATTATTATGAACAATAAGTGGAAAAATGGACTGCGTTTCCTGTAGTAGTTTAAAAATTTTGATAAATTCATATCAAATATCATTAAATTTCACAGGATTTCAAAATCAAGACAATCTTACTTTTCTAATCCCAACACAGCTTTAGTGTAACATTAAAATCTAAAAAAATAAAAATTGCCATTTCTTTTTTTTTTTTAATTTCCATAGTCGAGTTGTTGGACGTGGGACCTCTTGGTTGTTTGCACAAGGGTTAGTTGTTGTCGCGGACGGTTGTTTTTAATTTTTATTTTTATATAATTGGTGTGGAGGTTGCACGTGTGACTTTTATATGAGAAATAAAAAAATTATTAACGTGCATCGCATGCGACGCATCCTTTATTTGATTTTGCCACTTTTCTTTGTCCAAGCACCCCACACAAGCTGACACTACCGTTTGCCCATGTTCACCACAGTTGGCCTCCGAAGGTTGACCAATTCGTTGTACACAAATTGCCAACGATTCAATTCAGACAAAAACAAACCAAATGTGCCGGAAAGAAAGAAAAAAAGTGGCTAATAAGAGGAGTTCATGGTGGATATAAAAATATGAAGTTCATTTTATAATTTATCTATAAAATCTAATGTTCTGAAAATTGATTTGTTAATTGCTAATTGGCAGAAGGAACCACCTCCTTTCTTGACCCCAAAAAAAATAAAACTAAAGGAAGGAAAAAATCACGGAAATGACAAGCCAAAAAACCCTTTTGGATTTTTTCTTTTGCAAAATTTCATTTTTTTGGTTTTTTTTTTAAAAAGGCTTAAAATCTCATATTTCCTAATTTTTATTTTTTTCCAATATAAGAAGTAGTAACTTGAGAGATTTGATCCATATGGATAATATTTATTTTGATTAAGAGATAAATTATGTTATGTTCTATGGGTTTTGTTGATACATAATTTAATTTTTAGTTCTTTTATGACATATATTTTATTTTATATTTTTATATATTTATATAAATATATATTTTATTATATATCGTTATATAGGGGTTTAACCCTGATTGAATTTGAACTTTTGAACCTTTAAACCTTCTCTTAAGTTTCAATGTTTATTTTAGAACTTTGATAAATCTATCTGTTTTTAAATGCTAAACGCTTAAGATGGACCTCACTCATGACCATTAAATAAATAAATAAGTTATAAAGTAAATAGATCAAGTAGTCCCTCAAGAAAGTATTGCAAGACAATCTAGTTCCTTAAAAACTAAAACTACATCTATCATCCCTCAAAATTTTAATAATAGGATACATTAGTTTTTGTGTGTATTTGATTCTTTAAATACTAATGAAACTACATAGTAACTCGTTAGCAAAACGTTAAGTGATATCTATGTCATCTAAAATAAAATGAGGTTTAAAGTGACTCGTTTTGATAATTAAAATTTAGAAAATGAGTCATTTAAATTTTCATTATAAGTTATAAAATAACTAATTTTATACAATTTTAAACACTAAAATGAGTGCAATATGTTTCAAAACTACATCATTTACTTGCATCCAATATTTTAATGACACGTCATTGTTGTATTATATTACATATGTAAGTCCATGGAGAACTAACAGAGAACTAATAATATGTCCATTATTTTCAATTTTGAGAAGCACAAGGTTAATTTATTTTATTGGGGAACAAAATAGTCCAATACAAAATTCTTAAGAGATCAAATAGGATATTCATTCTAAATTATACATAAGTGATGCATTCAAAGAGTTTGCGCGAACTATAATGGACAAGGGTAGTGGTGGCAAACTATAATGGACCGGATGAGATGGTGGAGGGTAACTATATTGAACCAATGGTGGTAGCGAGGAGAATACAAGCGTTGTTGGTGGTGGTGGTGAGTTTGGTGGTGGTGGTGGTGGGGCATATCTAAGGAGAAAGGAAGAGGATAATGCCATAATGATTAGAAGGATAGAATAAAAAAATGAAAATTTCAATGGAAATTTAATTTTTTATTAAGTTAATTTACAACCATTAAATATGATATTGGATGGATGAGATTTCGGCACCAAATGGTGATAAACTCATCCTTCCCCATCTAAGAATCCATCATACAATAGAATCAAGTTGGAATAGACTCCTGTTTGTAAACTCTAATCCAAATACACAGTAAGAGACTCAAAACTATTCGGCTGGCAAAACTAATCTAAATTCTTATTTCTCTGATTCTCTCACATGACTGAGCTTACTCCTTCAGTATGCGCCTAATTAATGAGACTTTGTGACTCTCTCTAATTTATTCGGGCTTGTTTGTTATGTGATGTGATAAAAAGCAAGTTGGTATTTTTTCAAGTCATCCATCTTTAATTTGTTAAAAGATGATATAGAATATTCATCATTTATCTGTGAGAAGCTAAGGATTGGCCAGAACAAAAAATGAAGTCCACTTTACCTTGAATATAGCAGCAATGTTTTAAATGAATGGACTCCCGATGCATCAAACAAAGTGTCTTGAAAACCCAATAAGCCACACTTATGGAAGGCACATTATATTTTTCTCCATATATGGCTGCTGCCAATGCTTGTTTCTGGGGATTGTGTCCCTCCAGATTATACAAGTTCTGCAATGACCCATTGATATAACATGTATGTACGTGAAAGAAAAAGGGATTAATTTAATTTGGAGAATATCAAATACTAGTTGCTATAGTTTTAGTGGTAATTATTTATTATTTATTATTTACTAGCATGTGTGTGTGTTCACCTCGAAGGTAATGCCACTTGATCGCAATCACATTGGGTGGATGAGAAGTGAAATGTAGCCTCGCAATCTCCATCTTTTTCGTTTTGGAGGTCACCATATGCAAGAGTTGTGAACTCTTTGCCAGCACCTAAAAGACCCATGGCTTATTTAATTAAGGGGATCTCAACTTTCTCTCTGCAGAATCATATCACAATATATATATATATATATAAACTACTACCAAGTAATACAAAGTAGACTGCGTAGTAATTAATATACATCGCTACTACTTACATACATTTGCCTACATTTATGTGAAATTTGATCCATTTATCATTGATTTGCTGTATGGAATCAATGGCTTCTCTTGAACAGTTCGAAATTCTCCATTGCCAGATTGATCCACGACGATGGTGTGCGTGATACCACAATCCATGATTCTATCTGCACGAATTTTATGTCTTAATTCTTATATTATGATCTTTATTGTAAAGTACCTGGTAGGAATAAAGTTTTTTCAGAGAACTTTAACATTTTGAAAAAGAAAGGAAATACTTTTTTTATTGTTTTTGAAAGAAGTGAACAAAATATTTTTTTTCTTTCTTATTTTCATTTGAAAAAAGATAATAAGAATAAAGAAGAAAAAAAAAGGGAAGAAACAACGGGGCTAGATTTATATAACTCAAAGTTCAAACCTTTATCTTGACTAATTTTTAAGATGAAATGTGCCTAAATAATAATATGGAGTTATGAGTCTCCTTCTTCTGCGACGATAAACGGGATGATATCGCAAAGACGCTTTTGCAATAACACTAATACACTCAAGTAAAGACTTAATCTAAAAGAGAGGAAAGTTAAAAAAAGATGGTTGTATCGATCTTATACCTTAATGATCTCTTAGTTCGATAACTGTACCCTTTATATGGACATTGAGTTAGTTGTTTTATTTTGGAAAAATCTATCTAGCTAGAATCATAAATGATTAATTGACATAATGAAAGATTTGAGAGATATTTTACTCTTGTAGTCGTTAGTGTGTAATTAAGGAGATATGGGATGTTGTTTCTCTCATATTATTAATTTTTTTAAATTAATCTCTCATATATTAATACTCTCTCATTTTAGAATAATTGTCTTTTTTTTTATGTTTTAGAATATTTATCTATTTACAATATCAATATAATATTAATTTTTTCTTTCATTTATATCCGTAATATAAATGTGTTAGTTAAGTAATTAATACATTTATCAAGATGAGTAATAATTATTATATAATGATAGTTTTATCGACTTATATAATTTTCTACATTCACCAAGATATTTTTTATTTTTCTTAATATGTGTATTGTTTGATTTTTTATAGTTATTCTGAAATAGGAAGAATACTAGTAAAGGATCTGTTTGATATTTTATTTGTTTATTCTTTGTTATTGCAAGATCTGATATGCAATTTCCCTCTTATCACCATTATAAAAGGAGCACTTAAGAGAGTTTCTATTTTATTTCTTAGAGTGACAATATTTAAGATGATATGATCCTAAGAGATTGACCATCAATTCTTCAAGACCTAATCCTATTAAATTACAATTAAGATAATTGTTCCAACTTCCAACCAAGCAAAAATTGTAAAACTTAGGTATTAATTTATCTACTTCAATTCGTTGAAAAAAATTTGGGTGACAAGAGAAGTAGTTGTTTTTGGCTTAAAAGATTGCAGCGCATTTATTCCACATTATCTTATACCTGAAAGATCTCTCCTTATTGAAAAAGACTAACGTGCGTATCTGTATTTTTATTTCTATATTATTTTCTTGCAATGAAAAGTAATATATTTTAAAAATATGGCATTAATAAGTAATAACTCGTATTATCTAACCACCAGATATATTTATAATTTTTCCGTAAATCTCTTGGATTGATCAAGGTTTTTTTTTTTTTTATTCTCTTTCTCTGTGCTAAATACAATAGAAGTAGTCGTTTTTTACCAAGAAACTGATGGCTTAGAAAAATAATAATAATTTTAATATACTGTTTGTATGAGGTCATTTTGTATTGTAAACTAATAACATTATTAACACGTTTTCATTTGTAAGATTTTTAAGTGGTAGATGGTTGAGTTAAAATGTTAAATATTTTTACTTATATGACCATATAAAATTGAATATTTATGTAATTTTTTACTGATAATATTTGAAAAAAAGCTGAATGATTGAAATAATTAAATGGCATAAAAGAGGGTCCAAAACGGTACTCGAGCGAAATATTATTATGAATTTTCTATGCTCAGGACAGGAGTGATGGATTTCTTTGACCAAACGCGCAAAACGATCTGAATTATATATCTAACCTGAATATTAAAAACAAATAGCAAACAATAATAGTAAGAATGATTGCTAAATCTATCCACACAACAACAACAACAAAAACTTGCTAAAGAGTGTGTTATAAACACTTGTTAAAGAGTACAAAAAGAAAATTATGATTAAAATATAAAATTTTAAAATTTTAATGTATTGAATGTATTAGAAATGTTAAAGTTTTTTACAGTTATTTTTTAATAATGGGTCTTTGTTACAAATGATATCATCACAGGTCAATGATATTTATTCGCTTAATAATATATAATTAAATAATTATGTAACTTTCTTTATCAACATTTCAAAATTACATGATAAAGCTACCAATTAAGATTAGTTATAAGGGGAGAAGATGAAGTGAGAGTGGAGTTGTTAATTGTAAGAGTGTGATAAATAAATTTAAATTATCATTAGATCTTTGATGGATATTTAAGATTAAAATATAATATCATTTATTTTTTTAAAATGAAAATGTGTGAGCATTAATTATTAATAATTAATTTTTAATCTTGATCACTTCCATATTCAAATTCACTCATTACTCTTATAATAAACCCCGCATCATCTCATGTAATACACCATAGTCACGAAAATGGCTTGTGTTATAAAATTTGTATCCCTACGTGACCTACTAATTAGAATAATAATGATACCAAATTGTGTAATTGTAATATTTTATGATATAATGATTCAAAATTAGAGGGTAGAGAGGGGGCCTGCGTGCGCCACGTGCTTTAGCTGCCTGCGTGATCAGTTGGGTGGGTGGTGGGGTGGTGGTGTGTTAATTGGCGTATAAGTAGACTATGCATTCGGACGTGCTTCTTCCTCGCCATTCCATAAACACTTCCCTCTCTTTCTCTCTTTGCTTCTTTCTTTCACAACCGCACACTCGCACATTTCTCTAACCTAACCCAAGGTAATCAATCTATTGCAACCATTTTTTCTCTGCTTTGTTTTTCTCGCAAGCTTCTTCGTCTCATATTGTAATCAGATCTCTCAAGAGGCCTCAGTTTGATGTTGATTATTGATTGTGTTCCTCTGCTGGGTCTTATTTTTCCATCATCTATCTCAATTTGTTTTGTTTGCTTAGGCTGCAAAAAAAAAAAAAAAAAACTGAGACAGCTCACCAGCATGCTATGTACAGTAACATAATATATGATTTACTTAATTTCTGAATGATTAATTGCTTCCATGATAACTACCGGTGTTTCAAATGTGGTGTTTCTATTATTATGATAATAGATCATATATGTTAGTTTCTTAATCAAATTTATTCACTTCCATAATTTATGTTTCGGATTGCAGATTCCATTTTCCTCTGTCAATGGCTCCGGTAGCTGCAGCATCTTCAGATTCTATAAAGCCTCAAGGTCATTCTCATACATCAAACTTTTTTGGCTTAGAAATATACACTGTAAAGTGCATTATTGGAGCATTTCTGTGTTCCTGCAGCCTTAATTTTATTAATCTAGTGTATAATTCTTCCTTTCAGTTGTTCTTATCGGTTTGTTTCATACAGATGTTTGCATTGTCGGTGTTGCTCGTACACCAATGGGTGGGTTTCTTGGCACTCTGTCATCTGTACCTGCCACCAAGCTAGGCTCTATAGCTATTGAAGGTAAGTATGGAAACCTGTGACAGTGCTTAGTGAAATGCATTTGAAACTTAATGAACATATGTTTATATCTCTTTCTTGTTGATATGAAGCTGCTCTTAAGAGGGCCAATGTTGATCCATCACTTGTGCAAGAAGTATACTTTGGGAATGTTCTTAGTGCTAATGTGGGGCAAGCTCCCGCCAGACAAGCAGCTCTAGGAGCAGGAATACCCAATTCGGTAGTCTGCACTACCCTTAACAAAGTTTGTGCATCGGGAATGAAAGGTGTGTAAATTCTGTCCATTTCTTTGTCTTTCTATTTTTCTTTTCAATAATAGGAGAAAAAAGAAAAGAACACGGATATTAAACTTGTTCTGGTTATTGCAGCTATAATGATTGCTGCACAGAGTATTCAATTAGGCATAAACGATGTTGTTGTCGCTGGTGGTATGGAAAGCATGTCTAATACACCTAAGTATTTTGCAGAAGCAAGGTATCAAAATTTCCATTTATTTGAAAGTTGTCTAAGAATTGTTCGTGTTGAAATTAACTGATTCAATCCTGTTGTAAGTTCAGGAAAGGATCCCGCCTTGGACATGATTCACTTGTTGATGGAATGGTGAGAGATGGTTTGTGGGATGTCTACAATGATGTTCACATGGGATCATGTGCCGAACTGTGTGGAGAGAACCACTCAATAACAAAAGATGACATGGTAGTTTAGAATTAATCACTGTTCAGAAAGGTTTCAGCTAGATCATTATAAGAGATCTTTTTTGTTGATGTGTTTGTCTGTCCTTCAGGATAACCATGCTGTTCAGAGTTTTGAACGCGCAATTGCTTCCCAAGAAAGTGGTGCCTTCAAATGGGAAATTGTTCCAGTTGAAGTCCCTGGTGGAAGGGGAAAACCTTCAACTGTTGTTGATAAGGATGAAGGCCCAGGAAAGGTAATTACCCAAATTACTTGAACCATGGCAATACTTCTTGTAGTTTTGGTTTTCCCGGCATAAAGAACATTTAGATCTGTGATACTTCTAGTTCAAAATCCATTAAGTTATCATAATCATTGATTTTGTCTATATTCATTTGAATTTAAACCCATATTGTTATACTTCTATTACTATGCCAGTTTGATGCTGCCAAGTTGCGCAAACTCAGGCCAAGTTTCAAGGAGAATGGAGGTTCTGTTACTGCCGGAAACGCTTCCAGCATAAGGTTAATATATTATCTGAATTTGCACAACTCTTTCTTGCCTTTCATTTCCTACTTAACTGTTTGTATTTATGCTCTCTTTTCAATCTTGTTTTGCAAAAAATAAATGGTGTTTCTCATGATTCATTACAATAATTCAATATTATCTTATCGTTAAGACTTGAGTGATTTAGTGGAGAAAATAAGGAAACACAAAATTGATATAGTGACATTGACATGGAGGAGTTTGCCAATTTGAGCGAGTGATCACTCATACTGTTTGCAAGCAATATTTAGAATGATATTTGGAGGAATATAATAAGGAACAGCACTTGTTAATCTGCCATTCACGCTCACAAATATAGATAGCAAAGAATGTCGTCAGGCAGCCAATTTTTCTGCCTATATCATTTTTGAACCACCAGTGATTCCAGTGACATTACTGTTTAAACCTCAATGTCAGATACAGCCTTACGGGCTTATATTCATCACTTATTTAATATATTCTATGCTTTCTAGAGTATTAATCTGATAAATCTTGAGTTTTCACTAGCTTAAGCTCCCAAATGCTATTAACTGGCATATATTTCTTGAAAGCTTTAGTTTGGTTTGATCCCTGGTTCTTAATAAAAATGCAATGGCTCTTGCTGACAGTGATGGTGCTGCTGCATTAGTTTTGGTGAGTGGAAAGAAGGCACTGGAACTTGGGCTTGAAGTTATTGCAAAGGTCACTGGATATGCTGATGCTGCTCAGGTGCATAAAATATATATTAAATACGAGCTAGAACTTTAGGACATTAAAAAATGAGAGATGAAAAACACAATATTGGTACATTGTTTTTAGTGTTTGGCATGTCAGTAGTATGACTTTGTGCTAATATGAGGTTAACCTGTTCAGGCACCAGAGTTATTTACAACAGCTCCAGCCCTTGCCATTCCCAAAGCTATTTCCCATGCTGGGTTGGAGGCATCACAAATTGATTTTTATGAAATCAATGAAGCCTTCTGGTATGATTTCATGCCATACCTTTAGTTTTGTAGCTTACCAATTTATGATGCTGTAAATTTTAATTCTTTGCATTGCTGTGTTTAGGTTGTGGCTCTTGCAAATCAGAAACTTCTTGGACTTCCTTCTGTGAGTTATTTCCTTTTGTTATAAAAGTGTAATCTTTTCATGTCTTGTAGGAAACTGTCTTAGTAAATGTCTTGAAGATTTCATGCGGCTGTATCACTTCATGCTACCTGCAGTGGAACATGTTATATTGTAGTCCATAATTTGTCTTCATTGTGGCCATTAATATCTCCACTCCAACCTTCCATTTATTGCAGTCACTCATTTAACTATTATTTTTCAGGAAAAAATAAATGTGCATGGTGGAGCTGTGGCTCTGGGTCATCCTCTAGGTTGCAGTGGTGCTCGTATTGTGGTGACACTTTTGGGGGTATGTTTCAGTTGATAAGTTCATTGGATTTTTCTTTTTTTTGGGATTCAATTCATTTAGTCTAAATGCCACTGCATGCAGGTACTGAAGCAGAAAAATGGGAAATATGGTGCTGGTGGCATTTGTAATGGAGGAGGTGGTGGATCTGCCCTTGTTGTGGAGCTCCTGTAAGCATTTCAGGTTTGGTAGATGTCCCTTTAGAGCTAAAATTTGATCAAAGTTCAACGGACTCTGCCTTCTTCTCTAGCAAGTGTACATGCATGTTTCAAACTGATCACAAGGGCAAGAAGCAAAAGGTGGAGCGAAATTTAGCTAAACAGTTGTTAAATTTGAGTCTCAGATCTTGTGCAAGTGAAGATTTCTTAGCATCATAGTAGAATATGGAGCAATGTTATCTGCATTTTTCTTTTTCTTTTTTTCTGAAATAATTTCCTGGTGTACTTTGGTTTGGGATGAACCATTCTTCAAACCTCTCATTTCTTACTAGATGCTTGTGCTTGGTAAGAATGTGTTTGGAACTGAAATGGCTGAAAAGTTAGAGTGGAAACAAGGAAGCTATGGTTAGTTAATGCAATAAAAGATTATATAGTACTGCTGTCATAGTAATGCTACTCGGAACTCATCTTAAGCCAATTCAAATTAATAAATTGGAGTGATGTTCTTAATCCGCCAAACTTGAAGATAATCCCATGTTATTGGTTTTCTAAACACCGCAACAGAAAAAATAAATTTGAGGGAGAGGAATTTCTAAATTCTATGTGGCGTCTTATTCCGAAAACTTCCATTTTATATGCTTAGCGGTCTGGGTTTAATGACCTGTGCAGTACGGATATATAGGAGTGAAGGATTCCAATTTAATTTCTCATTTCTATTTAAAAATCCTAAGATTGCCATAGATGAGTTTAGAATACAAGAGCTAGTTAACAACTCGATATTAATTTGCAATCTTAATCAAGACATCGTCATTATCAAAACTAAGGTTGAAAAAGTTACAAAAAGAAAAATGATTTAAAAAGTTTCAGGTAATCTTCTTTTTTGGTACAAAATCTTCATGTAATCTGAACAAGCTTAAAGAGAAGAGACGGTGCTCTCTACTGTTGAAACAGATTTGTCAAGTACATTTTGGCTTTCTCTGAAAAACATATATGCAACAACAGGCGACTTAATAAAACAAATGTATCTGTTTTCTAACAAGATTTAATTAAAGGCTTTACTGTTTAACTCAATTTTCAATTAAATTCTTACAATTTAAAAGTTTGTATTTGAATTTTTACCATAAACAAAATTTTATAATTAAATCTCCGTAAGCAATACTGTTAAAACTTTTTTTTTTTGACAATGTTACGGTGCATCTGATGAAGTTAGGTGCACCATTCATCTTGTTCATCTAAATCATTCAATAAAAATATAATGAAAATCCATGATTAAAAATAATTTTGAGTACAATACACCTTATTTAGTTTCTTTCACTATAAGATTTATTCTATTCTTTCCTGCCGCACACGGCACGCCAGACGCAGACCCAGTTGCCTAGTCCCTCAACCTCCTCTCGTCTCCTCCCTTCTCAACGACCAACTCCCAACTCCCAACCAACCACTCCTTCTATGGCAAGCTTCTTCCATCACCACTCCCTCCAAACAACAGTCTGAGGTCCGAAACCAGAACCTCTGTGATGGACTCGTTGTTGTGCTTCCTCCAAGATGACAACAAGAATGTCTAGGTGAAAGTGCTGATCACTAAACAAGTTCTGAGGGATGAAAATTGGATATTAAAATTGAAATTGAAATCTTGAGATGATGCTCAATTTGGTTTTGTTATGGGGTCTGCTTCTAAGAATGGTTCCTGTGATGATGTTGTAAACAAGGCTAATCAAAAGGGGTTGAAGAAACCCAACAAGCTGGTCAAGCTGTAGAATAAGTTGGGGTTGGTGCAGAGGCGAAGGCATGAGGCTGTGAGAAACCTTGGCATTGGACAACACCATCGATTCGTCAACATCTGTTATTGATGGCTTTCTCCATTGAGTTGAGCCTCTATTTGTGTGGTTTGAGTGTTGGGATTTTTTAATTTTTTGGTTTTAAAAAACTATTTTCAAATTGTATTCATATGCCCAAGTGCTTGACAGGGCTGTTGGTGGTGGAAATGGTGGTTTTGGGGTGTCGGGCGGTAGAAGAGAGAGACGGGAGCGTGTTAAAGGGGAAGAGGAGACGGAGAAGGATTTTTTTTCTCTTTTTTTTTGTGGTGAAGGGATGAAGATGATATATATATATATATATATATATAACAGATGGTATATTTGAGGATCTATTGAAAATTTTTATATCGAATTGGAATTTAATTAAAAAAATTTAAATTATGGGAATTCAATTGAAAATTGAGTCAAATTATATGAGGATAGGGATTAATTAATCCATCAAACAATTAACTTGCTGTAATATATCAGATAAGTTTGCATATTAGATTGTTAGAATAAATCCTACAAATAATTTTCTTTTACTTAAATTAACAAATCAGTGTTTGTAAGGGAAGTTAGTATAATTTTATATATTTAGTGAATCTCAAATAGGTTAATTATAATTTTATAAAATAAACAGGTAAGCAGTGTATTTGTATTAAATCTAAGAAGAATTTAACATAATTTCCTGTTTATGTTAATAGGAAGACTTTGACAGGAAATTCGTGTTTGCCAGCTAAATTGATTCCGTGCACGACGATGGCTAAAGGTTAGGGAGTTTTTAAGTAAACTGGATTCCTTTATTTTTATGTTATGTACATTAAAACCTTGGAAAATTTATTGATTCCATTCCAACAAGGAAAATAAAAAATAATAAAAAAGGTCACGTTAGAGGGCAGAGCAGAGGAACATGTAGAAGGACAGCTGTTGTGGGGCACAAAAGGCGACCGTTGGAAACTTGAACGTTAAGCCCATCACAATTCACATCACAGCACTGCGCAGAATAGTGAATACCTCCTTCAGTTCACAAGTTGGCACATATTCCATTCCATTCCTTCTTTTATATAAATACTTTCACTCCTTCCTTACTCAATTCATTGCACAGGCAACCACCTATCTATCTATCTATCCATCTCCTTAGCTTTTACCTTCCTCACACACTACTTCACTTGTGCTCTGCTGCATACATCTCTCTCTCACTCTCTGTCGTATATTATATACAAGAAGAGCAAAGCGAGAAGAGAAAGTAAAAAGACATGGGTATGGTGGTGGTGATTTCTCTGCCTCTGATTCTGTTCTGCCTAATCCTTGGGTTTGGATGTTACTTCTTCGGAAGGTACAGAGGCAGGAGAGATGTTCAGACCAACCCTCAAGTTTATGGGATGCCAGCTCCACCCCTGGTGCTTCACCAAATGCCGTCCCTCCACCCTATTTCAAGCCGGACAATGATTCTGCCAACGTCTAATTTCAATCCATTCATTCATGCATGGTTTGGGTGGTTATTATTATTATTATTAGTTTGCTTGGTTAAAGTTTCACAAATATACTATTGGTTTGGGTGTAAATTACTATTATTTTGTTGTTGTAGAATTAATTTGAGTCCAATAACACTCCAGACTCATTTTAATCCTTTGTATATCACTCTTTAAATTTTTGTCCTTTTGGGTTGTTTGAGGTTGAAATGTCAATCAACTTTGATTAAATTTTCACATCAAATAAATTCAGTTTTGCTCTCTAGTGAGTATTGTGATGTGGAGTATAAGTAGTAGCTTTGACATAATATTGCTGTGCGCCTAATTTAACTGCTTATAATCTAACTTAATTTTTGTGAGCGTAGCTGGATGAAAGATCCGGAAGGTTCAATTGTTGAATTCATAGCCCAACAACAATTGGGCCACTTTTCTTTTCCCATCCATACATCGTCCAGGCAAAATAGTTTAGGTAATGAAAGTTTTGGATCATAATGACATGTTCTTGGAGCTATCCAACTTGCCAATTAGTTTCATGTAAAACAACCAATGGCTATGCTATTAAAGAGAGTTTGGTCCCATACGATGTTGATTTTAGAGTTAAATAATTTCAACGGGTTGCATCATATTTCTTAATACACTACTAATAAGCAATAACATCAGACAGCTACGGTTGAAATCTTATCACATTCAAGACACAAAGTATAGATCCTTTTCGCAGCTCGCAAGTCACAGCAATTTTGCGTAGTGGTTAATGCCACCTATGTAGGGGAAACGAATCAATAAAGATTATTGTGTACGCACAGCATCTGTTTATAAACTCAAACCAAGCAATATGCCATATCTCGTTTATTTGGGTACATGTGTACATGTGATATGCTGTTCTTGTATCAGCCCAACCTTTCGTTGCAGTTAATTTTAATTTAAGGATATCAATCTTGATTACCAAACCATATTTTTCATCAATAAACCCGTTACAAAATAAAATAACAAAGGTAATTATATCAACAACAAAAAAAATACTACTTCTAAAACTTATATTACTTAATTCAGTAAAAAAAAATCCACTCATGTTTTTATTTATAAGACTTCTAAGATACTATATAATTAAATGAAATAATTTTCACTATTGTGATAACACATAATCAAATATATTTATATAAAGGAGTAAAATTTCATTTTAACCTTTGAAATTGTATGTAAACACTTTAGTCCTAAAACTAATAAAATACAAAATTGTACTAAATATTGCACAGACTAACTTGAATAACATAAATGACTAACTTGAATTAGTTTTTGTAATTTCAAAGACTAAATTAATACTTTCCTAATTTCATGATATAAAGTAAAACCAGTACAAAGTTTGAAGTACCAAATAAATATTTACTAGGGTCAGTTTTTTCATTATGGGTTTTGTGTGGTTATTTGATGATTTTATTGGGTTATGAGGAGTTTTATGGGCATATGGTTTGAGAAGAGAGAAGGGGAATTTAACACAAAATTCGGACAATCTAAATTTTGAGAGATAGAGAACTATGACTTTTTTTATAAATAATGTTTTTATTTTTATTTTTTTATGTCAAACACTAAGCCTGAGTTTAATTGTGAAATAAAAAATTATTTTTTAATAGTTTAGAAAAAAATTATATAAAATGACCCAAATAAAATATTGTTTCAATAAAATAATATATTCTATTAAATAAAATAATGTTTTAATAATATATTGTGTTAAACCACTCTAATGGTTGAGTTCTGTTTCAAAATAACATAAGTAAATGGAATAGATATTATAATCTATTAATAAAATAAAACAATCTTACATTATTAATAAGTTGTTCAGCAATACGCTTACGAAGATTTATTGTTTTATCACATCTTCTAGGCATTTTTTTTTTAACCTTATATCACTTTTTTTAACTCTATCTCTAAATAAAAACTAATGAAACTTTCTTTTACAATAATTCTCTTTGAGCTTCGACGTTTTTCTATAAACAACCTTCCCTCTCAACTCATTTATATAGGCCAATATAAGGAAGAAGAACTAGACTTGAGCTCAATTCAATGTTCAAATTCATTTCATCACCTGTCTCCTCAAATTATAGTGAATCTCAATCTCCTGGAGCAATATAGCGGCACATGAGGGATTCCTCCATTTTCTGAAGAAATTTTCAGAGACTCATCACCTCCATTTCAGACTCGTCACCTCAACCCAAGCCTGGCCAACTCAATTGTGGGGTCGCCTCAAAACTTCAATTGTCAAAGTTCATGTAGGTCAAATTCCAACTCCCTAGCTTTTGCAGCTTTCAATGTGGTCAAATTTGCATGCAATGCTTTCATGTGGTTCCTATAGTTTCAATTTGTTGTCAACTCACACATGCACGCAGCCTCGTGTCACGCATGCAGCTTCCAGTGTGGTTGCGTCACGTCAAGCCCGAAGGGCCAGTCCGATTTGTCTGTCAAGCCAAAGCGAGAGGCGTAATTGCGTATCAGGAACTTGAATGGTTCAAGTTTGCTACCTGCTGATCGGTGCTCCGCACAGTGCACCGACACCAACAAGGATGGGGTTCGTCGCCTAAGGAACTTAGACCATCCGAGTTTCTTCTTCTATAGTCTCGTCCCTGTGCTTGCTTCCTCGAGTTGCAGTGGCAGTTGAAGTGGGTAGTTGCTTTTCAGCTTCTCTCAATTTTCTTTGGCTTTTTCTTAACTCTTGACAATCTGAGTTGTATATTGTCACATTTGTGAATTTGACCCTGGAACCCATATTAAAAAGACAAAATACTCAAATTGATCTTTCATAAATGCATTGGGGACAAATTAGCCCTTCAAATTTGAAAGTCCCAAATTGGTCCCGACATTTCAAAAAGAGGACAAATTGGTCCCTTCGTATAGTTTCATAAAGTTAAAAAAATGACAAGTTGGTCCCTCGTACATTATATGAAACTTAGAGAGATCAATTTGTCCCTTTTGAAATGTGAGGGACCAATTTGAAAATTTCAAAATTTGATGGACTAACTTGTCCCCTGATATATTTTTGAGAGACTAATTTAGGTATTTAGTCATGAAATTATTTGGGAAACCCCATATGTAAATTAATTTCCCTCGTTACTCTTACGTGCATGTAAATGAAATTCTTAATAATAATAACAATAAATAAAATAAAATAAGGCAAATTATAGGAACCTCCTATAAAGTCTATTATAATTACACTTATCCCTTTTTAGATTTTAAAAAAGCATTCACCTCCTTTATTTAGTTTAAAACAAGTACAATTACACCCTTTTTATTACTTTTCAATTTTTAATACTAACAAAATTAATAAGTTGTTAAAATTGCCTCATCCCCATCCCAACGCCACCATACCACCACCATCCCTCCCCACCACATCGACCTCCCCTCTGGTAACCCAAACTCCCAAAACCCAACACCCACTCATCTCCAACCCAATATTTCTTCTCATTCTTCTTGCTGTAGTGCCAAGAGTTAGATGTGGTCCCATACCATAGCACAACATATTGCCACCACGTTTCGCCTCCTCCATAAGCCCCGTTGGAACACCACAGCACTTCGACAACTCCCTGAGGTCGCGTACAGCGACTCTTCCTCCTCTTCCCCTATTGACATTAGCACCGATTCCGCCACGTTAGCATCGTACCTGAGTTTGGGCATGGATGCTTCCAACCGCAGGAGAAGCAGAAGTTTTATGGTCGGTTGAAGGCTTGATTTGTTTGCTTTAATGGGTCATATTTATATGTTCACTTAAAACATTTGCAATTGAAATTACAGGAGCAAACTAAGACTCATAAAGTTATGATTGTTCATTTTTTAGAGTGAGATGGTGGTGATATTGTAAGATGCTTCTAGTTGTCCCTTGAAACAATAGTAGTTTTTAAGTTTTATTGTTCTGTTTTAGCTGAAGTAACTTTGGATGGTTATGGATCATTTTATTTTGGTGTTGAGATTTGAATCAATTTTAACTTGACCTGGTTGGGTGTTGGATTTTGGGAGTTTGGGGGTTTGGGTTTGTAGAGGAGGATGAGGTAGGGTGGGTAGTGGTGGTGGTGGTGATGGTGGTTATGGGCGGGGTATAAGGATGAGGGCAACTTTGGCAATTTATTTGAATTTTCTAGTATTATAATTTAACAATTAAAGAAAAGGATGTAATTGTAATGATTTAAAATTATGTAAGGGAGGTGAATGATTTTTTAAAGAGAAATGTTATTTGTACTCATTATTTATGGATATCACGCGACACACTTTTATCTAACATTGGATGGGGTGTGGACTCCACTTAGTTTGGGACCTACATCTTATCCAATGATAGATGAAAGTGTGTCAACATTTATATCCATCAAGTGTGAGTACAAATAACACTACTCTTTTTAAAATCTAGAGGAGATAAATGTAATTATAATAGACTTTAGGAGAGATTACTATAATTTGCCGGTAAAATAAGAGTAAATACCCAAATTTATCCATGACAATTTTATTAATGGATAAATTAGTCCCTGACCAAAAAAATTAACATTGAAGTCCCTCATAATTGCAAAAATAAGACACTATAGGTCCCTGATAATAAAAAATTAGTGTTGAGATCCCTCACAATTGTAAAATAAGGACATATAGATCCCTGACTGGATGGCAACAAAGTCAAAGTGCTGGGTACTTCCCATTCTAGACCCCGAACTTCTAGCATTGTCCCCGTCCTCGACCTCTATCCCTAGTGAGGAAAGATTTCCCTCCATCCCTGATCCCCAGATCCCTAATCCCGCGGGTACTTCCAAAAAATTAAAAGTTGTTGACAAAAAGTCCAAAAAAGCAAATTATAACCCATTTCCACCAACATTTCAAACAAATTTTCCATTCAAACCAATTATCACCAGCAACCTTTCGTCTATCACATGCAATCAATAATTTTCCCACAAAAAAAACTTTAAACAAAGACAAAAAGAAAAACTGGAACTTTGAAAGGGACGAATAGAGAAAGGGATTAGAAGAAGGCATTGGGGTTTGGACTGATAACTGATTTTGAGTGGAGTGAGATCAACCTTGTCGCCAAAGCCTTGCAGGTTGCCAATCACCATCGTGCTTCCTCGTCATAGCCTCGAACTTCGCATCACACCATGGAGCTAGAATGTTGGTGTGGTTGCATTATGCGATGGACCATGCACCAAAGAGGGAACAACACAAGCAATGGTGGCGATCCTGGCACGGCGGTGAGATGTGGTGGAGCAGAAATGGAGCTTATGCCTGTTTATTCACATCATGGTTTGTCATAGTTCTTCGCGTTATCGTTGCACGTGAGAGTGGAAAAAAAGAGAGGGGTTGTTGACGAAGTATAGATGGTGAAGGCGTGGCTGTGACAGGATTGACCTGGATGTGGGTGGGATTGGAGTTGGGATTGAGCATGAGAGCTTTTTTGTGACTTGTGAAGGTGGGTGAGTGAGCGTTGAGTGAAAAGTGAGAAAAGAGGGAAGTAGGAGTAAAAATTAGGGTTAAGGTTAAAACATTTAAAAAAAATTAATAAAAATATTAAAAACTTAATGAAAATATTACAAAACTTAATAAAAATATAGCTTTTATAGGAAATTATTGAATTACCCATCGAGGCGGGAACATAATCCCTCCCGTTCCAAACTCACCGCAAGGGAGTTTTAGCCTTGTCCCCATCCTTGGAAAAAAATCCTTAACACAGGGATTAAAATCTGGATTTCCACGGCTATTCAGCATCCAAGTCCCCATTGCACCTCTATCCCTGACTCACCTAAAATTTGAAATGCGACGTAAACTTTAATTATTGATCTATATGACACTTGTTAATCCTAATCAACACTAACTAAAATACACCCTTTTATTTTTATTTTTATTTTTTTTTGCATATTTCCCCCAAACTTTTCAATATTTCATTATACCCATTATCAAGAAGAAATCATTGGCCCACAGCTTACGTTTAATAAAGGAATATGATTTCAATTGAATTTCTTATGTTTTATCACTATTTTATTCTTAAGGACTATGATCCTAATATTATAAATTTATAATTTTTTTCCTAAAAGAGCATAATGATTGCATATTACAAATAACTCAATAGGGTCCTATCTTATAATTATTAGAGACCTCAGCAGTAATATGTTTTGTAAAATCAATTTATCCATCAATTAAATTGTAAAACTATAATATCCTACTTTTATAATTATAAGAAATATCAATATTAATATTTTTTTATTAAGGATCGATTTATTCATTAATAAAATTATTAGAATCAATGTGGGTGTTTACTCACAAAATAAAGAATGAATGATAGGATGCTGAATTTGGTAAGAATTCATTTAGAAAAGGGTAGTTGATGTTGATGGTTGAGGTTGGGAGGCTGGAAATGGCTAAAAGAAAGTGTGGGGGCCCCACAATTTTCATTGGCTCTCTCTCTCTCTCGTCTTGAATTCCTTCCTTCCTTCCTCATCCTGCGAGCAGAGCATCGTGTGTCTTCTTCTCTTTCCTCTTTAGGAACTGCAAACCAGAAACAATCAATCTTCAACCCAAACCATCCTTCCTCCTCCTTCACCAGACCCCCACCCATGGCGGTACGCTATTCCTATTCCTCTCTCCCTCTCTCTCTCTCATTTGATTGCTGTCTCTCTTCATCAACTCACATATTCATACATTCGTTGGATGCAAGTATTTTGCTTATTTCATAATCACGCAATCAGATTTCAACCCATCTCACGCATTTCTTCGCATAACATTCACATACATACCATTGTTTTGATTCCAAGAGCACTGAATCAGTATCATTTACTTTGTTTCTTTCTCCCTTTTATCTCTCTATTATGTCTCTGTATTTTCATTCCCCATGTATTTGTATTTGTTCTGTTCTGTCTCTTCTTGGTCTTGGATAAAAAAAGTTTTGCTTTTTGATATGTAATGTATGTATGTATGTAAATATGGTTTGTTCCTGAAATGAACAATAGTTTAACTTGACATTTTAGGACAAGGGTAGACCATTACCAAAGTTTGGGGAATGGGATGTGAATGACCCAGCTTCAGCTGAGGGATTCACTGTCATCTTCAACAAAGCCAGGAATGAGAGGAAGACTGGTGCTAACACTAAGCTTGACTCTCCACCAAAGGATCATCATCACACCAAATACAAGCAGCATCATGTGGTTCTTGGAAAGCCCCAGTCTGTATGTTCCATTCTTCTTCCTCTTCAATCTCACTTCATTACTTCACAACTCTTGCTTCTTGGATTTAAGTTTTGTATGCTCCATTTCAGTTGTTATTAGATGCATGAATGATGCAATTTGATATTTAAACTGTTTCTGTTGCTCTACCCTTCATTATGGCCATTCATGACTTCTTCTTCCAGCATATTTAAAGGGTTTTGGGTGATCATGACCTATTGCAAAAGCCATTGCTGCTCCGGGTTGTTGACACTTGGGATTGGGTTGTTCAATTTTCTTATTCAAAGCAAACTGTTGTCTTATAGCAATAACAATGATCTAGTAAGTTACAGCCTACTGCAGTTTCCTATGGCACGCATGTCATTCTATCTTCCACTTACTCTTCTTATTTCAAGATTTGGTTGATGAAATTAGAAAAGGGAGAGGACAAGTGAGTGAATATTTATTATATGCTTGTTGAAAACCTTTAAGTCTTACTTCTCTCCTAGCAAGCATAGCCTGGAATTACTCAGTCTTTGGTAGAACTGCAGTTATGCTTGTAAGTTTAGATTTTGGTGGGGAAGGGAGAAACTTTCACACTACAAGCCCTTTCTTCCCCTCCAAAATCCAAACTCACTAATATACCCTAAGTCACTTAGCTTGCTTTAGTAGAAAAATTGTCATTGCTATCACTTTCCTATACTCAAATGGGGAGTGGTAGAGGAGTTTTCCTGAAAAGGATTTCATTTTTCATGCTCAAATTCTCGTATAGTATGTCTCCATCTTTTAATAATTAATAATATATGGATTTTCCCTATTGTGTTCATCCTTCTTGATTAGTTAGAACTTTTGTTCATTCATACAAGGTGTTGATCGATTTATGCAGCTGATCTCTATCTCATGGGATAAGGCTGGGATGTTATTCTGTTATTGTGTGTATTCATGCATGTTTACACATTCGGCAATATGATTGCCTTTTACTCCTTTTATTCTAGGTCCCCTCTTGGTGATTTCACTGGTTTGGTTTGCACTAGACACTGTTGATTTGTGCATCCGTGTTAGTGGTTGACAGGCAATGCTCTTACAATAAAGAGAAAAGTTTTGTGCTGGTCAAGTAGTTAACATTCCTTTCGTATATATCCATCATCCATTTGAAGAATTAAGGAAACAATATAGCTCTTATGTATTCCTTCAATAAAAAACAAAAGAAGAGAACATATTGTCTATTTAAGTGCTTCATATTATAAGTAATTTGCTGCAATGTACACTTATGCACGTGTCATGCAATTATGTTTGGCTTACAGTCCTCTACATTATATTAGCCCTTACTTGATGTCATACTTTAAAACAGTGTCTAGTGCTGGAAATATAGTTGAAATTTTGTCCTTTATTCCATATTTCCATTGCTTCTGCTCTGATTCAGGGGTATAATGTAGTTCGATGCCTCTCACTTGTTGGAGAATTAATTCTGCTGTTCATCCTTCCTTTTTCCTCTCAAGTGATTCCTTCTACTTGTTGGAGGATTTTGCAAGGCCTTGTGACTGATATCCAGTTTCTTTGGTGGCCTAACCTGAACATATTACTAACTTCTGAATGAAATTCTGAATTGCACATTGCAATTTATATTGGTGGTCTTGGTTGTTCGGGCTGAGTTTATGTCGGGCATGCATGTTTTGATCCTTGAAATGCTGTCTGAACTTTTAAATTGGATTTCTTTGCTGTCTTTCAGTTAACAAGCCACGCTTTTGTTGGTTTTTCCATTCCTTTTTCATGCAGAAAAAATGGCTTTGCTGCTTAAGCGCACCTGCTGAATCATGAGAAGGCTTTTCAACTCATGACAGTTCTCAAGTGTATGATAATATTTATCCATAGTTTGCCCCAACATAATTCCGGAAGTCTGGAGCTTCATTAAAAAGCTACGATGGGTCCTGCTGGAATATTTTGCCATAAAAGTAGCCTAATTTGGGCTTGGAGAGAAAAATGATAAGAAAACGAATATCGCACAATATTTATGATTTCTGGTGAACTATTACTGGGATTTCTTTTTGTTCGGTACTTCATTCACTCGGCACTAATTGGTTTCAACCTTTTTATTAATATTGACTCATACTTCTTTGTATTATTCACTGGAGTTTGATATTTGTGTGTAACTATAAACCTTATTGGAGGTTTCTATTTTATATTTTCCTGTTTTGTTTAACAGTTTGACTCATACTTACCTTGTGGCTTGCCAAGCTTGATTTGTCTATTACATCCGTTGCTTGCTACCTTTTTTGAGATTTACTCCGAAACAGACTCAAAATTACATTAAATTGGTTGCAATCTTACTCTCGGGTAGTTCTTTTCATTCAAACCTCTCGTTAGTTTCCAATTTCCAATAGTTTCTTGTCTTTAACTGATGGATTTAACAATTATCACATTTTCATATCTCTACAGGATGAACATGTCATAATTTTTTTTACGCTCTCTATTTTACTTTTTGTTTTAGTATTACCATTAAGAATGTTAATATATCGGTAGGTTACTCAAAACTATTTGTTGAATATGTTACCCTTTTGAAAATGTTTTAATAAAAATTTTTGTAGCCATTTGTCTAAATAAGGAGTAAAGGTTCATTTGGTTATGAAATTATATGTGTGATTCACTTTAATCCTAAAATTAAGAAAGTATCATTTTAGTCTCTGAAATTTTAAAAAATGATTAAAGTTAGTCCTCAAGAACAATAATATAAGGATTACTTTGAATCATTTTTTAAAATTTCAAAGACTAATGTTATACTTTCTTAATTTTAAATTAAAGTAAATTACACATACAATTTCAAGGACTAAAGTGAACCATTACTTTCTAAATAAGCTTCCTAAGCAAGCTTAGTTACCTGCATAAGGCCACTTGATATGATTCATATCTTACATTTTGTAATTTCTAACGAGTCTTTTATTTGCAATCTTTCATTAGTAGGTCAAATGTAAATTTAAATTTTGTAATGACAAAACTTTCTTTTTGCATTCGAAAAGATTTTACATGTAAAATTAAGTAGTCTTTTTATCAAAATCATTTTTAAAGCACTAAATTCGGATACCTATTACCAATATGTAATAATTGAATATTATTAACGTACCTATATTTCTTAATATTATGTAACTCGGAAGAATTCCTACGACTACAAGAGGAACTTTGGCTTGCAGCCTTGCATGAGGGTCAGAATTAAGTGGTAGTATTCCGATATTATATTGGGATTTTTAATTAGTCAAACACTTAAACCTAAATAAAAAAAAAAGATAGTACAATTTAAATTGTGATTTGGGTGGAATTTTTGCCGAAAAATCAACTGTATTTGAAGAAAATAAATAATATGCTTCCACAGGCATTACGAGTAGGGGGAACAACTAGTAATAATATAAATATCCATAAGATGGTAACGAAAAATAAAAAAGTTTAAAATTACGTGTTCATTTGTAAATGTTACAGGGTCCCCAGGACATATCCTAGCTTTTAAACTCTAGAGGTTCCCAACTTGCGTTCAAACAAGCGCTGCAGAAGATATACTTGTAGTGCACTAGCCCCAATTAGTGCCGCCGACTCAAATATTGCCTTGTGCACTGCTCTTCGGCTCATTGCATCATTCACTGCATTCCAGAATGGTAACATCATATTGCACTCGCACTCAATAAGAGTAAACATGAAAAACAAGTTTACAACAGGAATTGAACAGAATTAGGGTGTTCACAAACTGGGACAGGAGGTTCCACCAAACGGTAACAAAAATAGAAAACAAGATAGCTTATATAAACTATGGTTTTGTCTTTGAAACAAGTACATACATGTTAGTGATATGCATGAAAGGTTTCTATGCACAGAAAATGTGCAGATCTTTAGATAAACAGAATAGAAAACATCAAATAATACCTATTGCTTGGCGGTCGGTCTGAGCCTCTAACCAGTGCTGTTCAAACTGAATGTTGTAAAGAGCTTCCTCCAACTTTGCTATCTGCTCCAGCAAAGGGTTGAAATGCTCTGCAGACATGTCACAAAAGTTTCCATGATGAATCTCTCATTTTTTAGACTTCCATGCAACTCAAAGAGCAGTGTTTTTACACTAAAATGTAAAAATAAGAGATCAAATACAAGTGAACTTAAAAGAAGAGATATTTACCGTCTTTCGCATGTTGCTCAAAGTAAGAGAAGTGACCAACATGGACATCAAAATCAATGGTCTCATGATAAGGAGACTTGTTGGTGAAGCAGAATTTATGGACACCTGATTTGTGAGCCACAAACTCAAACTTTTCGCTGGCCTTGTCACGGAAATCTTGAATTTGATCACCAGATGGTCCCTTTACCTGAAATTCAAACATTATAATGGAGGAGTAATAAGATTCCAATGTGGCTGGGGAGGGTGTTAAGGGGGAAAAAAATAAAGATGGAACCAAAGATACGGTATCCCAAAAGATTCAGACAGTATCACTCCTATACATATATAGCTCCCTGAGTTTGGACTGTTTATATCAATTTGTAGCACTAGATGTTCTGCACATCAATTCCTACGCATAATGCATAACATCTCTGTAAAAATGCATTCTTTCCTAATAACTTTAACTGTTTTAGTCCCTTGAAGTCATCTCTCGCTATTGAAAGGTTTGCTTCATTAGGTGTTGATTGGAATGCATTTTCACTATATTTTCAACCAAATAGTTCAGCATGGGCAATGAATTAAGATTTCCGACATGGGATTCTCACCATGGATCTCAAGAGCTAGAAAGAAGCAACAGTATCAAGGTTATGATGAAGAAAAGCTTAGAAAGCTTCTTCGGTGTCCCTTTGGCTTCAGAATGTTAAACCTCCCAATAGGCATATGCAAAATAAAGCACTATACGCAGTTGTCATTCGTAAGCCTATGGTTCTAAATCTAACCCCACCATAGAATTTAGAAACAGATTCTCATCCCATCTCATCAGGCCATCAACAATTCAACCCCTTCCACACTTGAGAAGTTGACACGAAAAAGAAACTTTGACTACTTGTGAGTCCCCTTCTAAACCATGAAGCTAAAAACTCAGATACAGAGCATACGGAATTGCTAATGAAAAGGAACAACACAATAAAAGAATGCAGAATATGTAACCTAAAAAACATTGTTGCAGACAAAATAATAAAATGGGAGCATACCACGAGATCAACACCTTCGCTGCCGTAATGCCAGGAAGAATCAGCCTTAATAACAACGAAGGAAACATGGACGGTGTCACCCTCGTACTTGACATCGTGTGAGAAACACTCGTCTCGGTCGATCACGAATCTGATCCCCTCTGACCCTTTTAGGTTCCAAAAAAAAGCCCCAATTAACAGAAACACCATAACATTCCTCGACGAACCCCAACACCGCAACCCCATCTGCAACGCCCCCAATAGAAACCAAAACAATCAAATTTCACTCAACTGTTAAATAGCTCAATTTAAGTTGATACAGTTCGATTTCAAAAACACCGATCCAGAAAATAAAAAATAAAAAACATTTTTTATAAAACGAAATCGAGGTACCTTTCTGGGAAATTGGAAGAAGAGAATCAACACAACAAGGACTTGACTTTAACCCTTTTTTTTTTTTCTCGTATGCGTGTGTGTGTGAGAGAGAGAGAGAGAGAGAGTGCCACCAACGTTGAACTGGAAAACACGACACACGATCTCAACGAAGGCACGGAGTCCCGAAGTATTTGTGTTTAACTGTTGAGTGAAACTGGAAACGGCGTCGTTCAGGTAGATTGGGCTTTTCGTGCTTCTGTTATGTTATTGTTATGCCGTCGGGCTGTGATTGGAGCGTGCACCTCATTTGTCCAATATCAAGTCCCCACGTAGGATGGATTTCGTTGCCTATGCTATACTCAAGTCTATGAGATTGAGACACACCCCCTCTACCATGTGCACTCTCCGTAAAAATCCTATCTTATAAACTTATCAGATAATTTTTATAACATTTAAATTATTCGGATTGTTAAAATAATTTCAGCTCCACATTATTTTTTGATGAATAGTTTAGTACTACTAATTTTGGATGACTAATATAGTGCTACTGAAAAAAGCACACGCATAAAATTAACCTTTCAATAAAAAAATTCTATCATCTATGTGTAATGTGTTTTTTAATTTTAGCTAAAATATTTCTCATTTTATTTATAAGATTTTTAAAAACAAAAAAGGTTAATCCGCTCGGAGGAATTTGATGGCTTCACCACTAGAAGATGGAAAATATGAGAAGGGAGATCACATAAAAAATTTAAGACTCTGTTTGAAATAAATAGGAAAAAAGCATCAATGATTTATCTACAATCAAATCATGTGTTTGTAATTGAATAAAAAATAAGAGATGGATTGAATTATAAAATCACATGCAATTTCATTCCTTTAGTTTTGAAATTCTTTAACATTTTACAAAATTTGGTGGAAAATAATTTGATTTAGTATGTGCTTGGATTACAAATAATAAGAGGAAGGGAAGAGAAACGATAAAAAATAAAAGGAACTTCTTTCCTTGATTTAAAGTTTAATAACAAGTAAAAAGGAATGAGAACTCATACATAATAGTGTCTCCTCTTTCTCTCAAAAGTCAATTTTTTTTCTCCTCAAAATTGGAATAGAAGGAGTGAAATAAAAAATTTATAAAGTTAATGAACACAACTGTTCCGTTCTGTTCCTCTATTAGGCAATTTTCAAATACGGATAACTTTTTGTTTTGCTCCCTTAATAATCATTCAAATAAGTAGGAAAAGAATTTTATATCCTTCCCTTTCTTCCCTTTCAACTAATTTTGATCTTTTCAGTTAATAATAAGAATAAGAATAAACAAGTAAAATAAATCAAAACAAATCTCATTTAATTGAATTCTAAACATAATATTTGATTTCTGATTCAATTCAAACATTGTTTAACAAAATTAATTCCAAACAGGACATTTGATTCATAACTCAATGCAATTCATATTTTATTCCATTCCAAACACACTTAAAAGATGAATAAAGAATATATGGTCTCTAGGTAAAAATGAAGAAGCTATAGTACTAATTAACCAAAAACCATTTAAATAATAATTAAATTAAATACATTACAAAGTATTTGCCAATAAAATTCATCACAATAATAATTAAGTCTTGTCCCGCAATATAGTGAAAGATTTTTGAAAAAAAAGCAAATTTGATAAATTAAAAAAATCATCAAACACGGTTAATATTCAAAAGCAGCTTTTCCTTTATTATTACTAGCTTGCGCTACTTCTCTTATTACCAATACAAGATACAACAGAACAATCTGCATCGGGGAAATTATTTAACATTTTGTGGCCTAAATGGAAGTTGCACATGGAACAGCACAAGATAAAAAATATTAAGAATAATAAAATTACATAATAAATGCACACCATACACCATATCACTATTTGATGTGATGAGCTCTCACTCATTCATTCACTTATCACATCCAATAATAATAAAACGTGTAATATGTATTTATTGATAATTTTATTGTCACGTAATATTATTCACACAAGATATAAGCTAAGGGTTCTTAAGAAATTCCATGACATGCATGTTGAGAGCACAGCATGCAACTCGGAAGCCTTGGAATCCAGCACCCTTAGCCAAGGCCTCATACTCTTTCTCTGTTCTCTCCCTTCCGCCTGAGGTATGACACAAGACGATGACATCCATTTGAAACACACTCCTTGCGTGCGAGCTTGATTCCGGGCTACTGGAACAATGCATTCCACCAGTATCACCTTCCCCCCGGTCTCCGGAAGCGACTCATAGCAGTTCTTCAGAAATTTCACGCATTGCTCGTCATTCCAGTCATGACATATCCACTGATCAATTCACAAATCATTGATATAAACAAGTGGGATATATATATATATATATATATATATATATGTGTGTGTGTGTGTGTGTGTGTGTGTGTGAGGGATCCAAATCTTAAAAGCTTGATTCCAAATCTCGATGTCATATCACTAGTTGAATCGAACCTGACTAGATTTTTAAAGAGCCTAACCAGCTATCAACTGTGTGTTAGGCTATCATGCTTACAAGTTAAGTTGTTCAAATCAACATTTTAACATAGTTTGACTCTTTTAAAATTTCTTAAAATGAAGTCTTTGAAACGAACTGAATAAGCGAATGAGTAGCTTCAAATCATAACTCACCTTCGTGAAAATGGCATCACCTTTTGGAACACTGACAAACATGTCTCCACCAACATGCTCCACACCTGCACCAGACACACCCATCTTAGTTCTGTATTTTTTTGACTTTTTGGTTCGAAAAACCACTGCATAAGCTTCAAATGATATGAGAAAAATTGCACCTGGATAGCATGGAGCTCCTTTAACCACATGGGGTAAGTCAAAATTAATGCCCTTGATTGTGGGATATTTAGAGACAATCATGTTGATAACAGCTCCGATCCCACCACCGACATCAACCACAGATCGAAGACCCTCAAAGCCTGTGTAGGTCTCGAGAATTTTCTGCATTATGATGCTAGAGTGATCACGCATCGCTTTGTTGAAAATCTCGTTGGACCTTGGATCTGTGCCATGGAATTCAAAGGAATTCATACCATAACAATTGTCGAATGGAAGTCCACCCTCCCGAATTGAATCTGTCAAGTGGTACCTAAAAGAACAGTCATGCCACCTATATAGTAAGTATTCACTATTCACTAATCACTAAATCTTTTCAATTGAACAATGGTATAAGGATTATAATTAATACTTCAGATGAAAGATTTAAGTTTTAATCTGGTTCATATTGCCAGCAATCTTTCCAATTGTCATAGGTGACATATATATCACTATAAATTGTCATTAAAACTTGTGGCATGTTCGGATCATCTTAGGATGATATAAATCTTCCCTATCTCGGAACTTTGTTGGACTAAAATTGAAAAAATCTTCAATGAAGCAATGACTTCTACCTTCAGTAGCTAGTACGATTACAAGCTTTAGGCCAAATCAATTTATCAAAATCACACAAAATTCCGAAAGTTTTAACTATGACCTGATCATATACATGTAGTAGGATATATCTACGGTTTAGTAAACCTTTTTCTTACCCGGTTGATTGGCGGAGTCAAATTAACAAAGCGTATTAAAGTTATCCAAAGTGTTCGCGAGTCTACTAATAAGCCTACCATCTTTGACTACTATACAATTATGGCAAATTCGAGTAAAATTTCAGCGAACTATATATGACGCTTACGTAATGAAGTTAATTACCTCTACTTCATTAACAATCATATTATTTACAGAAACTTTTTTTTTTTTTTTGCGTAAACTACCACATATTAAAATATGCAAGTAAAGGGAAAAAAAATCAACCATCACTTTAAATGTATCCCAGAAAATTTTCATCCACGCATTTTTATTCCTATGAAGGATCTTGCATTACACTTGTCTGTGCATGCCCATATATTTATCCTTTTAATTAATTATGAAATTGTATTAATTAAGTACAAGCAGTTTGACGGGCACGTAGCCACATTTTTTATTTTTAAATATTAATATAACTAAATATTAATTTTTGCTTGCAACCGGATTAAGATCAGATAGTTATTTTTTTCCTCTCAAAAGGTGAAGTGAGTGGAAAAGGAAAAAATAAAACATGGAGGATTTTGAATTTCTGGACTCCAAAATAAAATTAAACACAGTTAGGAGATACGAAAGAAACGGTTTACAAAATTGAATCCTCTCTATCTAGTATCTATAAATAGTATTATCGATGAAAAAGATAGGAAGGAATGGCCATAAAATAACTTGGAAGAATTGTACTAGAGAAGATCAACGTTAACAATTAACGGGCTTCATTCCATTGTCATATGCTTATAGTGTATCACAGTCCCCACCTCATAATTGAAAACTAATTTTGAATTCAAAGAACCAAGACCTACCTTCCAAATATACAATCAAGTGCCAGAAATAAAGCATAAATAATAATAAAAAAAAAACAATGCAAGTTTAGGATATGTTCATGAGTTGAGGAGTAAGATAAATGAAAGGTTCATAGAGTAAATTGAAAAGATTTCACTTTACTCTGCAAACCCTTAATTACTTTATTCTTGAAAGCCGTCCTTTCACTCGCTTCGTCTCCAACATACAAACATCAGAGACATAGAGAAATAATAATATGATGAGATAGATGACATATAACATACCACATGTCCTTGAGGACTTTGTCATGTTGCAGGAGGAAAGGAGCAATCAAGGAGACACCATGTTCATTGTTGACAAAGTACTTGGCCAAAGGGGCAAGGCCGTAGTGCCTGGTGGTGGTGATTTGAGCAGCAGCAGCATCAGCATCAGGCATAGTAATCTGACAAGTGAGGATGTTGAAGCTGGCCAGGAGGCGCAACAAGCGGTCAAGCAAAGCAGGTGCTTGGGGGTTCTTTATTGTTGGGATCTGAGAAGCAATGTGATGAGGGGAAAGGTGAGCTCCAGGACCAGCTTTGGCTATGGTCTCCAGGATACCAAGCTCCAAAGCTGATTTCAGAACCATGGGCACTGCCGACGCACCCGCCAGCAGCATCGCGAACAGGTATGCCTCTTCATCGGATGATTCACTACATGATACTACTTCCTGCTTCCGCGTCTCCCCATATCTTAATTTTTTTGATAATATTCCTTCCCTCTTTACCTTGCCCCCGATTATAAATATAAATGTTTCTTACAGTACTCAAATGGATGATATGTGCTGTGCTCTATCTATATATATATATATATAATTGAGATATGTGACTTTTTTTTTTGGTATGCAGATAAGTGACTTTTTACCACTACACATCTTGGTTTCCATAAGACTTGTGTATTGCATTAAAAGCTACCTACATTCTTTTTTTTTTTTTTGGGTGCGTAACTACCTATATTTTTTAATACCCTACTTTCATGCAGTCAAAATGAAATGATATGATGATTTCTGCACATGTGGGATCCACTTAGCATCGTAGTGCTCAAAGCTCACGAGAGGACTGAGGCACTTTTGTCTCGTTATCTATATTAGGATCCATTTTTGTATCTGTTTTTTTAATATCTTTTAATTTTATTTTAAAGTGTATGATTTTAAATTTTTTTCATATTTTCTTTTTTTTCATTTATTTTTTATTTTGAGAAAAAAATAACTATCTTACCTTAAATCATTTATAAATAAAAAATATTTTAAAAAATTTAATAATTTATTATTAAAGAGATATTCAATTTTATTAATATTTAAAAGATAAAAAATAATAAAAAAGATAATGTAAGAAAATTTTACTTTTAAATTAATAATAGAGCTCTCTTTATTTTATTAATCAAAGAATAAAATTATTCATTTTATCCTCTCATCTGAATCCATCTATAAATATCTTAAATCTAGATTCTAATTTTCCACCCTTCAATATGTCATTTTTTCGCTTAACGGTTGAATTTTATGGGATCACTAATGTCCCATTTCACCTCTTGACCATTGCAAACATTACTTACAAAGCAGTAAAATCAACCACCCCGATAAAAGTTCAGGACATATTTAGTTTTAGTTTTTATTTTTTATTTTTTATTTTTAAATTTTTTATAAATTTTAAAAAATTAAAAATTAAAAATTCAAACCAACTAGGACTTCAGTGTGCAGAATTGGCCAGCAAAACTGACCTTCATGGTTCATTTTACCAAAGTATGGCCCATCAACACGCCTTTCAAAAGTCTATCCACGTAACGCCCGCACCCTGGTATGCCCTTTACCTTAATTGTTCTTCACCTTACTCATGTCTGAGCAGGTTCTAATTGATGATAATAATAATGTTATAAATATTTTTTTATAAAATCTCATGAAAAAAAATGTTATTCGAGCATATCATATTTGACCATGAATAATGTACTTTCTGGTTCAGCCTTAAATGGAGTGTGAAACCTGATTTCGCAGCAATTTATATTACAGCGATCAAGCAGGCTGCAAGCTTTTAAGAATTTAAAAATAGGTGTCCCTTAGTCATGAGTTAAGGATTAGAAAAGTTTCCGTAAAAAAAAAAGGATTAAAAAAGTTAACAAATACATGAAAGACAAAAAATTTTAAAATTTTCATTACATCAAATCCATTTAAAAGTTTAAAAACTTATCTATTTTATTTTATCAAAGTACCGGTTAGAAAAATCCTCTAGAAATATAAGATTCATCCAGAGAGCTGAAATTTCAGCGCCCCTGAATAGTAGATAACTTTCAAGTTTCAACAGCGCAAAAGGTTGACATTAAGCATGGAGAGATTCTTAGATTTGAACGAGTACTACTTTGATTATGTTATCTTATATTTTAGTTATATTTGATTACGATGGAGCATATTTTGAAATTATAAAAATGTTTTATACGGTTGTTCAATCAATTACTACGTCCAAAAAATTAATGTGATTGATTTTCACACATAAATTGAAACGTGACGCATAATTGAATCAAAGCATAAAATTGATCTTTTATACTGACAATATATGAAGATTATATTAATTCAAAATAAAATTTCTTATTTCAAGTTTAAGTATTTAGAGGATTGCTCAATTAGTTCTTATTTTCTATTTTCACAAAGACTAAATGTCCAGCCTAAGATGATGATGATTATTATTATGATTATTATTATTATTACTACTATTATTATTGTAAATTTTGTAGTTAATAACATATAATGACAACGGACAATGATTTTAAGCTCTTTTGGTTTGAAAAAAATACATAGATTTTTATTTCATATTTAATGCGTTTGCTAAAAAAAAAATACTTGTCGTTGTTATTAGTATTTTTTTCTTAAGTCGTGCATTTTATGTATTTGAAAAGTATACAGTATTTCTCCTTTTCTATCACAATTAATTTGGCCTCTAATTTCTTCCGACAAAATGAAGTTGACTGTAGAATTTAATTTTTGAAGGTTTGAATGAATATCCAATCATTTTCATATACTTCTGTTAAGAAAAATCATTTATGTAGTTAGTTAGGATTGTATATTTGTATTGATGTTGACAACAGGCTGAACTTTCAACGATTGATCGAGTTATCCTCTTACGTTATGCCAATGCAGTTTATGAAGAAACAAATCTGATTCAGGACCAGCTCTGGCCATAGCATTATGATACCAAGCTCCAAAGCTGGTTTCACAACCATGGGTCACTGCCTAGGCACCCGCTAGCCAGTTGCATCTGGAACAGGAATGCTTCTTCATCAGATGATTCAGATACTGCTTCCTGGTCCCGGTTATAACGTATATATGCATGAGGTGCTGTGCTATATACAGTTGACATATATGATTTTAACCCTTCAATTAGACATCTTGGATTCGATAAGACTAGTATATATATGTTAAAAATATAATACTGACATTTTTTCTTTTTTTCAACCCAAATTTAAATATTGATCGATGTATGTTACGTTAATGTTTAAGATTAGAACAAAGTAATATGATCTTTGTAACGGGATGATGTGATCAATAAATGACTTTGAATTTTGATCAACCATATATGTTATTCGATCTAAATTTATTTCTTCCATTCCCATAATAAAGTATTGACGTTTTCCTTTCGCCAACGTTGTGGAAGCAACACACACGGCACACCAAGTTGTCATGTGATGTTGATGCAAAGCTGTAATCTTAAACTATCCCCCATAGATACACCGTGTTCACACACAATCTCTCCGCCTAATCCTGTTCTCCGTTTCCACAGCCTTTACTTTTCAACGTGGGCCAATCTCACCATCACCATTCCTTTCCCTGTATCTGCTTTTGACTTTTTAATTTTTCTTTTACAATCTTTTATCACTTATATGCAACTGCGTATTTCATGGATTGCTTTGGTCTTTTTAAATTTAATTGAAATCTGCTTCCATTTTTTTTTACTTTAAAAATTATATTAATTGCAATAAGATTCAAACCTAGGACTCTCATGCATATTATTCAAATCCCTTACCACAAGACCAATCCTAGTGACTTAAAATTTACTTCCTCTAATTGAAAATAACTATTCATTTAAACAAATTGATATATTGAAAGTAGCATAATATGAAATTAAGCCATTCCACTTTCTTTTTAACATTATTTTCATTTTTTTTTTTTGCAATGATTGTAGCTATTGAGCTAAGCAAAGTTGCCATTGTTGCTATTGTAGCTAGAAATTGATCACTCGTTCACCAAATCATATCTTCTTTATTGTCCCTCAATCATTTGTCATCTGTAACATCCTCCCAAATATAACCTTATCCTTAAGTCATGTCGTACTTGAGAGTTATTACTTATAAATTTGTGGACCTTTCTTAATTGTCTATAGCAAGAATTGGTTGAAATTATGTATTAATTAACTCGTGGTTCTATCAAAATATATAGTAAGAAATAACGTATTTATTTAATACAAGTCAAGTAAAAGGAAGCTCTTCTATAAGGTCTAGTTCACCTTTATTCTTTACTATATATATATATATATATATATATATATATATATATACACACACAATAGATACGAGTTTCCACAACTAAACTACAGAAATTACAGTTTAATCTTTCCTGTAGCCACTTCACTATTCTCTGGAATCAACCTGGAAATAACACGGAACACAAAAGAGCAGGGGTGAGAATTTTGAAATTCCAGGAGGATATCCCCAAAATACATAATCATAATGTCATCATCATCGTCCCAGCCACTTCTGTTTATCAAAAAAATGTGATCATACAATACATATTAAAGATTCATTTTAAAGTTCTAAAATCATCCTTCCGAAGTAGGTAGCTTTTATTTTCACATATCATACTACTCAACATCATATAAACCATATACCTGCTAAATCACAACTTAACATATTGGCCTCAAAATCGATATTAAAATTATTCACTTAGCACATAAGATAAAAGACTACTTAGAACCATTGCTACTTTAACTCATCTTAGCCCTTGACTTTTGTGGCTTTGACCACTTTAGGGTAATGAGATTTTTCAGACTAAGCTCATTCCTATACATGATCATTGAATTTACTTTCTCCAATTTTCACAGAGACCTATTCCTAGCCAGGTTTACTTCCTCGACTCAATTCAATGGTAGTCAAGTTTACTTCCCTGGCAAGGAATTACTTTCTCAACCCAAAGAATTATAAACCTTATGCTTTTCTTGGTAGTCAGGTTTACTTTCCCTGACAACGAATTTACTTTCTCCAACCAAGAAACATAATCTTATGCTTTTCTTTTGCATATGAACAATTGTAATAAGCATTCATATCTATGTGTGCCTAACCTCATCAATAAGTTCACATGCTCAAATATTCATATTCATATTCTTGTGCTCATGTCATACTAGTACAAGATGCCATTGTTTCATCAATTCCAAGCATCAATTCATTTTCAGCACAATGATAGATTTTTATCACTTATATGCAACTCCTGCGTATTTCATGGATTGCTTTGGTCTTTTTAAATTTAATTGAAATCTGCTTCCACTTTTCTTTTCTTTTTTTTTTACTTTAAAAATTATATTAATTGTAATAAGATTCAAACCTAGGATCTTCATGCATATTATTCAAACCCCTCACTACAAGACCAATCCTAGTGACTTAAAATTTGCTTCCACTAATTGAAAATAACTATTCATTTAAACAAATTGATATATTGAAACTAGCGTAATACGAAATTAAGCCATTCCATTTCTTTTTAACATTATTTTCATTTTTTTTTTTGCGATGATTGTAGCTATTGAGCTAAGCAAAGTTGCCATTGTTGCTATTGTAGCTAGAAATTGATCACTCGTTCACCAACTCATATCTTCTTTATTGTCCCTCAATCATTTGTCATCTGTAACATCCTCCCAAGTACAACCCCATCCTTAAGTCATGTCGTACTTGAGAGTTGTTACTTATAAATTTGTGGACCTTTCTTAATTGTCTATAGCAAGAATCGGTAGAAATTATGTATTAACTAACTCATGGTTCTATCAAAATATATAGCAAGAAATAACGTATTTATTTAATACAAGTCAAGTAAAAGGAAGTTCTTCTATGAGGTCTAGTTCACCTCCGTTCTTTACTATATATATACAATAGATACGAGTTTCCAGCTAAACTATAGAAATTACAATTTAGTTTTTCTTGGAGCTACTTCACTATTCTCTAGAATTAATCTGGAAATAACACGGGAACACAAACAAGTAGGGGTGAGAATTTTGAAATTCCTAGTAGGATATCCCCAAAATACATAATCATAATGTCATCGTCATCGTCCAAGCCACTTCTATTTATAAAAAATGTGATCATACAATACATATTAAAGATTCATTTTAAAGTTCTAAAATCATCCTTCCAAAGTAGGTAGCTTTTATTCTCACATATCATACTACTCAACATCATATAAACCATATACCGCTAAATCACAACTTAACATATTGGCCCCAAAATCGATATTAAAATTATTCACTTAGCACATAAGATAAAAGACTACTTAGAACCATTGCTACTTTAACTCGTCTTAGCCCTTGACTTTTGTGGCTTTGACCACTTTAGGGTAATAGACCATTTTAAGGACTAGCTCATTCCTATATATGATTATTGAATTTACTTTCTCCAATTTTCACACAGACCTATTCCTAGCCAGGTTTACTTCCTCGACTCAATTCAATGGTAGTCAGGTTTACTTTCCCTGGTAAACGAATTTACTTTCTCAAGCCAAAGAATTATAAACCTTATGCTTTTCTTGGTAGTCAGGTTTACTTTCCCTTACAAACCAAATTTACTTTTTCCAACTCAAGAAATATAATCTTATGCTTTTCTTTTGCATATGAACAATTGTAATAAGCATTCATATCTATGTGTGCCTAACCTCATCAATAAGTTCACATGTTCAAATATTCATATTCATATTCATATTCTTGTGCTCATGTCATACTAATACAAGATGCCATTATTTCATCAATTCCAAGCATCAATTCATTTTCAGCACAATGATATATTTCACATATTCGTTGCACAATTTATTCTGCATTTCAAACCATGAAATCCAAGGCTATAAAAATTCTCAATGACACTTCAATGTGTCCACAAGGTTCCATAAAAATTTCAGAGCAAAAATAGTTCTCTAACTATGTTAACAAAATTAGACAAATTTGATACTTAGAAACCACTTAACCTTAGCTCAGAACCCAAAATTCATAATTTTTAATCCTAGCAAATGATTGAATCAATTCAAAAGAAAAATCATAGTTGAACTTCAAGATGTGTCCAACACTCTGTAAAAATTTCTAAGAAAAATTTAATCATTTGCTATGGTAACAAAATTATATAAATTCGCAACTTTAGTTCCAACAATCTAGGCAGCACAAATGTCATTTCGGTTCTTGATTTTTTTTAAAGCATTAGGAGTCAAAAACAGAGATCAAGAAAATTGTGGAACTAGCCTAGGATGTTAGTTCAATATATATTTTTTATAGCTCATGAAAATACCCACACTTCCCTCAGAAAATTTGTGATCTGTGGCTGCCTATACAAAAATAAAAAATCCAGCAGTATGGTTCAAAATCGCTTTTCACAAAAATGATTTCTAACATCATCCAAACACTCCACCAAAATTAATACATTAATATCTGTATTTCACCAATCAATACAACTAAAAATATCAAGTAAATCAGTAACCAAACTTCAGAAAATAGATTTGAAAACTAAAAAGGTTTAAGAGTCCTACTCTTATAAACTAGTGTATCTTTGGCTCTAAGATTCTACAAGATGGATTCCCTTCACTCCAAAGCTCCCAAATCAAACCTAAACCCTTCTTAAATCAATGAGGAAGTGAGGCATCAATATGAGGATTGATAGAGAATTGAGATTTCAATTGGTTAGATTTCAGGTATTGATGAGTTGAATAACTTTGGTGAAGAAAGTTTGTGATTTTATCAAGTCTAGGCTAGGAGTTTTGGCATTTGAATCAAGTTTTGAGCTTTTAAGAAAATGGAAATAGAGGCTGTTGTAATTCTCCTTAGCTAGACAAATTTTCGATGATGATAAGGTAAGGTTAGTTGTTTTGTATTTATCCTAACTTAGCTTTAAAATTTGTGTTACATAAATGCATATCTCTTTAAAAGAAAGAAACTAGAATAGATGGCTAAGATTTAATCTTGTAATTCAAGATTAAATTTTAGCCTTCCACTTGTCTTGAATGGATATATATTATCCATTTGTAGTGATTAAATCATCTTCAAGTGTTAGAAATCACATCCAGAAATTTCACGAAGGGTAAGCATGTACCTGGGTAATCAAATATTACCCGAAGTTTAATTCCATGTATAAAATCCTCCTTTCTAACTATTTCTAACTTAGACCTCTCTTTTCTCAATATCGAGTATCTCTGGGTCCCAATTCTATGGTTTCAACTTCCCAATGGGCTTGTGGACTTATAAGGTCGTGTTCACCCTGGCTCAAAATTTTTTGTCAACACGTCCATTAGGTCATCCTCATCGTTACTAAGGTTAGATTGTTGAAATTATGACTAATAAAACTCAAATTATTTTTTAAATAATTTTTAGAGTGTTATATTATCGCCTACAAGACAAAAATTGAAAGAAATTTAATAATTTTAAACAGACACCAAATATTAATACTTATATATTGAGGACATTATTTTCACATGTTGAAGGCATTCAAATTGAGTACATTGACATTTTACCCATGCCCGCGTTGAACATTGATCTTGAGAAAAAAGGACTTACCTCCAGAAGTTTAAGCCTTCGTCAAAGAAAAATACTTAGGTGCATCAAGAGTAAGAGCATACAGAATATGTAACCTAAAAAACATTGTTGCGGACAAAAATAATAAAATAGGAACATACCACGAGATCAACACCTTTGCTACCATAATGCAGGAAGAATCAACCTTAATAATAATGAAGGAAACATGGACGGTGTCACCCTCATACTTGACATCGTGTGAGAAACACTAGTCTCTGTCAATCGCGAATCTGATCCCTCTGACCCTTTAGGTTCCAAAAAATGCCCTAATAACGGAAACACCATAAAATTCCTCGACGAACCCCACCATCGCAACCCCATCTGCAACCCCCAATAGAAAACAAAACAATCAAATTTCATTCAACTATTAAATAGCTTAATTGAAATTGATCCAAGTTCAATTTCAAAACCACTAATCCAGAAAATAAAAAATAAAAAGCATATTTTTTTATTCTTATTTAGAAACGCGATAAGTGTAAGTAGCTCTAACATTCGTGTAAACGGGGTTGGGGTACCTCAAAGACACTCCAACGCTAAGTCAGTGAATGAATGAGGCATAGAGTGGTTAAAGAATAGCATTTAATAAGCTTGTGATACATGGAGGCATTAAGCCCTTTATATAGTGTAAGGTGACTGTGTCATAAGTTAGGAGATAATCTACCCTGAATGGGGGAGATATTCCTAAGATTTAGTAGATATAAGATATATTTGTATTTGTAGGAGATATGACATAATATATGAGCTATAATGTAACAATGACAGAATATAATAAAATGTAGAGAGATCCTATATGGGATTTAGAAGATACCATCAACTAAATCTGGCGTAAATCCCTAGGGAACACTATGCCATGTAAGCAAGTTATGGGACCTTTTGGCAGAGTCTTCTAAGATTAGGCCGAGGTTTGGGACCCATATTTTTAGTCTAGTACATAGCCCTCGAGCTTGGTCGTAGGCCAAGTAGCTGGTCCTGAGGTGTCATGACCAAGGTGCATATGTTGAGGATTGCATGTCGAGCTCGAATGAGTTGACTTGTTATGCGTAGCTTAGTGCTCCTTTTCAACTCCTGTAGTGACAGTCTATGGTGGATCGTATTAGGACACATGGTGTACTCCAAATGGAGGATGATCATCTTGATACTAAAGTGACAACAGTTGCTTATATACCAGTCGTTGGATTTAAAGTGATCAGCTCTCGAAGCTCAATGAGGTGGGTGGTTTGGTAGAACTGGTTTTAGTGATAGGTCAGCGATGAGTGTAACGCGGGACGGCGGGAAGTGATCCGGTGCAAGAGGGCACGGACAAGGAGCGGCTCTTGCCTCCAAGCGGAGGGTACATGAATGAACCGATTACACACCGAATGAGAGGATCTGAGTCTGTATAGGTATGGGACTATACAGTTAAGGAAGGCTTATATGAATTGATTGGTACTATCTATGCCACAAAGATGCATCTTTCTTTCGGTAGCCTATCACGAAGAACTCCAGTTAAGCGTGCTTGACTTGGGGTAATTTTGGGATGGGTGACCTCCTGGGAAGTTTCCCAGGAAGCGTGTGAGTGAGGACAAAGCACACTGAAAGACCCGTGTTGGTTTGTGGACGTCGGATCCATAAAGCAACAGGGGATGCTACAAATGATATCAGAGCCTACACCTCTCCAAGTCCAGTGTGGTTCGGGGACAAACCAAGCGGAAGCTGGTGGGCATGTAACGCCCGGGACGGCGGGGAGTCGCGGTGCGAGAGGGCACGACAAGGAGCGGCTCTTGCCTCCAAGCGGAGGGGTACATGAATGAACCGATTACACACCAAATGAGAGGGATCCTGAGTCTGTATAGGTATGGGACTATCCAGTTAATGAAGGTTTATATGAATTGATTGGTACTACCTATGCCACAAAGATGCATCTTTCTTTTCGGTAGCCTATCACGAAAGAACTCCGCAGTTAAGCGTGCTTGACTTGGGGTAATTTTGGGATGGGTGACCTCCTGAAGTTTCCCAGGAAGCATGTGAGTGAGGACAAAGCACACTGAAAAAGTGTTGGTTTGTGGGGACAATCGGCAATCCATAAAGCAGGGATGTTACAATGAGTGCCAATGACTTTGGGTGAGCTTAAATTGCTTGATTATGCAGGTATGGTTATGGTGTTTCTTCTAGGTTGCTTGAGCCATTAGATCAAAGCGGCGAGCCCTTAGTCCTTGATTAGGTGGGGTGTCTGTTATGCAATAGTGTTTGTGTTGCTCTCTTTGCTAGAAGTGATTTCTTGGTTCATTTTGAATGATCTTGCAGTTGCTTGAGGGCAACCTAAGTAAGTTAAGGTCCAAGCTCATACTAATTTGGGCGAGCTGTCAGCCTGTGGATATAGTCAAGTTTGTGCAACTCTTGGGTTTTCTTAATCAGTTATGAGCTTGCGCTGAATATATAAAGGTCTCTCGAGGCGTACCTTTGGAGTGGCACTACTCATGGATGTTCATATGATATGCGTCAGATGACGTGACACATTTTTGCATGTGTTAATAGGCGATTAAAAGCCTCTAGTTTATTGATTATTCCAAAGTCTTATTTTGGTAATATGTGGGTTGAGAGTAGAGACTTCTATTCATGTTGTCTTCGCTTGTGAGTTTGAAGATTTTGTCAGGGTTCTCTTTATTAACAAGATTTACCCGTTTAGAGTCTAAAATCAAGTCCCAATTGTTGAGTTTGATCTGGGACGACGATTTGTCTTATTGACTTTGCTTCATCAAAGTTCGAGGGAGAACGGCAGAGTGCATGATTGGGTTGCTAATATAGGGCCTCTCTGAAAGCTGAGTGCCTAGCCAGGGTTCTGACTTAGGACTTTCTATTTCTGGTTTAGCATTTGAGCCCTTTGCTATTGGGGCTTGTTAGTTTGCTTCAGCTTGCTTAATTTGCTAGATCATCTCGAGGTGTATGAGATTACGCCATGAGAGGGAAGGGGTTTCTTTCATGCCTAATGATCTTTTGATGATGCAGGAGTGGAGTTGTGTCTCTGTTTGGTCGCTTTGGTGCAAGCTGAAAAAGTGGAGTGCCTAGTCCAGAGCTTGCCAGGACTTGTTTAGAGACTCAACCTGAAAAATTAGAGGGTTTGGTCAAGATGTTGACTTCAGGTTTTACGAAGCTTGAGGTGCCTAGTCATATATGGACTTAGGCTCCCTATCTTGAGTTCATTTGGATGCTGTGAGTATCAATCGGCTTATTGACCTTTAGTTTAATTTGGAGATAGCTAGAAATGATGGAGCATTTAGTCAATCTTTTGACTTAAGGTTTTTGCATAGTGATTAGCTTGATTGTCCTAAGGGAGTGTTGTACTTCGGCTTGGCAGTATGAGGGCGAACTGAAGTCATGTGAATTTTGACTTGGTTGCGATTAGGGCGAGCCAAGACCCTTATAAGAGGTTGATTTATCCACTTTAATTTTGGAGTGTCGAGTGTAGCTTGGTCTTAATTGTGCTCTAGGACAGCTGGATGTGGTAGGAGGATGGCTCGATGTGGACATCTTTGTCGCACTAGGTGCTAAGGCATAAAGATACCCTGTCGTCACATTGTTCTGGAAAGTGGTTGGCAATTGGCCGAGTATGTTTGATCTTGTAATTCTCTTGTTGGAAAGTGCTAGGATATGCTCAGCTTTTGCCGAGGCCGTCATCCTGGAAGTTGGACTTCGCGAGATCATGGTCTGGAATGTGTTCGAAGTAAGTCCTGAGGGCATCTTGTTATTGATCTGAGGTGTGGATACCTCGTCTTATCAGAGTACATTTGGTAGCTTGTTGGATGGCTGTGCGGAGATGCTCGGTAGGGGACTACTCGGAGGTGTGGATACCTCCTCTTGTCTTACTTTGCACGTTGGAAGTGGGACTCCTTGAATGCTTCGGAGACCTGCTGGGCCGAGAATGTCTTACTTTGCACGTGAAAGGTTGGACTCCTTGAGTCGAGTGAGTACTGAGCAGGCTTGATACCTAGCACATAAAAAATAATACAAATATGTCTAGCACATGAATAGTTATATCATAAATGAATCGAATTTTGAGATAAAATGATTTGTCTTGCATGTAAATAATCTTCAGATTATAAATAGGATGATTCTAGTGTAGTAGAAACATATCTACGTGGATGATAGCATAGCTCAACCTGAAAAGGCGGAGTGCCTAGTGGGGATGCCAATAAGGGCGTTGTTGTAGACTGAGCCTTAGAAGGCGGAATGCCTAGTAAGGACAGGGCTTTTCTAGAAGTTCGCTGTGATATGTGATTTTGTATCTGAGAATATGTTTTGTGCTGCCCTAGGACCTTGCCGTATTTTGGAAGAGACGCAGGTTATGCAAAGGAGAAGACTTGTTAAATGATATAGATATCTCTAGGACATGAAAAATAGTTTGATTCAGTTGAATAAAACATGAGATGAAATTACATGTCTTGCACATAAAAAATAGTTAAATTATGAATAAGATAATTCTGAGTAATAGAAGCATATCTGGAAACACTAGTGTAGCTTGGCCTGAAAGGCGGAGTGCCTGGTGGGTTGCTTTGAGCCTGGGAAGGCATAGTGCCTGGTGGGATCAAGGCTTTAGGCCTGAGAAGATGGAGTGCCTGGTTGGACTAGGGCTTTAATGGTCAATTGGTGCTGAGCTATATTCGCAACTCGGCTAGAGCTCGAGGTTTATGCAAGTTGGCAGGTGCCAAAGCACCTTCACAACTGGGCTAGTCCGAGGTTTACTGGAGTTGGCCGCTGTTGAGGTGCTTCGCAACTCGCTGGTACCAAGGTTTACTCGAGTTGGCTGGTACGAGGTTTACGCAAGTTGGATGCTCCAAGGTGGTGCCTTCGCAACTCGGTTGGTGCCGAGGGTTATTGTGAGTTGGCTGCGATGTGGTGCCTTTACAACTCAATTGGTGCCGAGGTTTACTATGAGTGGGCCACCGCTGAAGTGTAAGAAGGTATGTCCTTCATATAAAAATATTCAGATTATGAACAAGATGATTCTAAGAGTAGTGGAAACATATGAGAAGAGCATAGCTCGGCCTGATGGGCAGAGTGCCTAGGAAGCTTGGCCTGAGGAGGTCGAGTGCCTAAAAAGTAAGTCAGTATAGCGATATACTCATGATAAGAGATCAGAGGATTATGTATCAAAGAAATGCTTAAGGTTTATAGAAAACTCCCCTATGACCTGTGACTTTCTTCTTAGGGATATGACAATTGTATCAACATAGTATCCCAGCACCACATAAAAATCTCGGATAAATTAATGCCAAGAAAGTAGTAGTATTCTCGAGAATCCAAGAGATCTACAAATGACTTTAATTTCGAGATATGAATATGTTCGATGTGTAAATTAAAATAATTAAGATGTATAATAGATAGTTTATGAGAATAATAAAGACATATCTTGTTAGATTTCTTCGGGAGACGATGATATAAATCAAGCAAAGGGTGGAGGTGTAGCTGAAGGAGGTAATGGTGGAGCTTGGTCGAAGGAGGTGTCGGAGCTTGTCCTGTTCAAAGACAATGCTTGACATCCAATAATCAATGTTAGTTGATCAAAATAATAATAATTAATTCATATCAAAGTTGTTTGACTATGAGGATAACCTGTGTCTAGCACTTAATTTTTTTTTTCACATCTTTAGTGATTGGCAGTTGAGATGAGCTTGAGCCATATGTTGAGTGCAAATGGCTTAACCACAGTTGTTAGGCCAAGTTGATATGCAATTCTTGTCAAGAAGGAGATAATATATATAGATATGTGGCATCAACCTGTCATGTAGTGGTTGTGCACTCTTTTGTTTATGCGAAATGCCTAGCTGAGAAGCGGTAGAGGTCGATCGACATGTGTCAAGGCTCGGCCAAGGTGGGAGATGAAAAGGGAGCTAAAGCTGGAGAAGGTGGAGTTTGTCTAAGAGGAAATAGAGCTCAACAGAAGGGGCAATGGAGCTTAGCTAGCTTGCCAGAGGAGATTAATTTCTTGCGGGTTCTTTCCCTTTTGCTCCTTACATTCATGTTTTCCGAAAATCAAAAGAATAAGTACATGATTAGTAATCAAGGATTATATAGGTTCCTGTCTCAGAATCTCTGCTTTTGTAAAATCATGGTGATTTAGTATGTTTTTGCACTAAAGAAAATAGACTGAAACTTTGATTGTGTAAAAACATGATTTTCTATAATTGTATTAGAGGCAATATATTGCCCAATTTGAAAAGAATGCACGATTTTGAATTCCAGGTATAATTGTACGAGTTGTACAAAAAATGATTATATGTCCAACCCCTGTAAAAGGAAACGAATGGATAGATATAACCTGAAAATTTGCTTTGATGATGGGAGAAAGAATCGATGAGGATTTGTGGTCTAGCAACGAAGCTTGGCCGTGATGAGAATCTTTTTTTTTTTTAAATATGGGCCAATGGCTGAAGAATTTAAGGAGCCCTAGCCCCTTTTTTTCGCGAGGCAATAGGAAGAAAGGGAGTGCGTTACTTCTGTGATCAAGAGGAAGAGAGAGCTCGCTTCTTCTAGGTTTACATCGCCACGCGCGATGCACCTGCTATCGTGGCCGGATCCCATGGGATTTCTCAATCTGTTAGTGTTTGTGAGATTGGCGATGGTAGGTACATGCAAGCGTTGAGATCATAAGACAGAGCTCGCTTAACTTCCAACTAGGACGGAGAAGGAGCTCGAGTGCCGTCGTCCGACTGGGATTAGCTTGGCTTCGAAGCTTGACTTGAAATCCTCTACGGTGGCTAGCGAGCATCTTCGGGTGGTGTGGCCTGGCGTCGGCGTTCGAGTGTGACTCAAGGCCCGCGTTCGCTGGTTCGGTGAGGCCACTATTGAGGGGAGTGGGCTTGAGGTTGGTTTTCACCACTGCTTCTTTGGTGTTCGTCTTAGTGGTGAAAGTTGGTGCAGTGAAGAAGGCAACGATGATGATGTGTGTTCCCCTGTAAACACAAATTTTTTTACGAATAATGGATCAGTATATGTTGCAAAGGGTAATGGAATAATGGATCAGTATGTGTTCTTCCTCTTTTTTTGTTTATAATGAACCATGCTTGAAAAGTTTTCTAGATTAGAAACTCTGTGATTATGTTAAAAGAAAAACAACAATGGTGAAATAGTATGCTTGTATAAACAAGAAAAACTAAAACTTGAATCGTGTGAAAACACATTTAAATTTGTGAAAATTTGTGTTGCTTGGGAATTTTGCTATCCAATTTGGAATAAATAGGCAATAATGTCAAGTATCCTTGCATCAAATTAACGCAAGAAAGATGGTGAGATATCACTTGGGAATCAATTTATTGGACAATAGAGACAGTCTGATGAGGGTTTGTGCTCTTGCTTGTTATCCAGACCTTGATGGGGTAAGCTTGTTTCCGCCCCACGTGATCGCCAATGTTCTTACCTAGAAATCCAGCAAGAGTACAAGTAGCTCCAAAGTCCTGCAGCGGGGGTGAGGTACCTAAAGACACTCCTAAAGTCAGTAAATAAATAATGCATAGAGTGGTAAAACAATAGCATGTAATAAGCTTGTGATACTTGGGAGAGTTGAGCCCGTCATATAGTGTGAAGTGAGGCGTGATAAGTTAGGAGATAATCTACCTTGAATGGGGAGATATTATTTAGTAAATATCAGATATTCTGTATTTAGAGGAGATATGACATCATATATAAGATATAATGTAATAATGACATGATATGATAAGATGTAGGAGATCCTATATAGAATTTAGGAGATATATCAACTAAATTCAGATAAATCTAAGGAACATTATATCATGTGGGTAAGTTGTGGGACCCTTTGTCTTCTAAGATTGGATCGAGATCTGAGGCCTATATTTTTAAAAAGAAATCAAGGCACCTTTCTGGGAAATTAGAAGAAGAGAATCAACACAAGAAGGACTTGACTTTAACCCTTTTTTTCTTCTCTGTGTGTGTGTGTGTGTGAGAGAGAGAGAGAGAGAGAAGTGCTTGTGTTTAACTGTTGAGTGAAACTGGAAACGGCGTCATTCAGGTAGCTTGGGCTTTTCGTGATTTTGTTATGTTATTTTTATGCTGTCGGCCTGTGATTGGAGCGTGCACCTCATTTGTCCAATACCAAGTCCACACGTAGGATGGGTTTCGTTGCCCATGCCATATTCTGAGTCTATGAGATTGAGACACACCGCCTCTACCATGTGCACTCTCCGTAAAAATTCTTACCCAACAAACTTATCAGATAATATTTATAACATTTAATTATTCGGATTGTTAAAATGATTTCAGCTCCACATTATTTTTTGATGAATAGTATATAGTACTACTAATTTCGGATGACTAATATAGTACTACTGGAAAAGCACACGCGCATAAAATTAACCTTTCAATAAAAGGTCCTATCATCTATGTGTTATGTGTTTTCTAATTTTAGCTAAAATATTTCTCATTTTATTTATAAGATTTTTAAAGACGAAAAATATTAATCCGCTCGGAGGAGTTTGATGGCTTCCCTAGAAGATGGAAAATATGAGAAGGGAGATCACATACCTAGCATAATGTTGTGGTGTTATGCGACTCAAATTACTCCGTGAGCCATCTGTGAAAAAATTTTAAGACTCTGTTTGAAATAAGGAGGAAAAAAAAATCAATGATCTATCTACAATCCAATCATGTGTGTGTAATTGAATAAAAAATAAGAGATGGATTGAATTATAAAATCACATGCAATTTCTTTCCTTTAGTTTTGAAATTCTTTAACTTTTTATAAAATTTGGTGGAAAATAATTTGACTTATCATGTGCTTGGATTACAAATAATAAGAGGAAGGGAAGAGAAACGATAAAAAAGGGAACTTCTTTCCTTGTTTAAAAGTTTAATAACAAGTAAAAAGGGATGAGAACTCATACATAATAGTTTCTCCTCTTCTCCCTCAAAAGTCAATTTTTTTCTCCTCAAAATTGGAATAGAATGAGTGAAATAAAAAATTTATAAAGTTAATGAACACAATTGTCCCGTTCTGTTCCTCTATTAGGCAATTTTCAAATACGATGGATAATTTTTGTTTCGTTCCCTTAATAATCATTCAAATAAATAAGAAAAGAATTTTATTTCCTTCCCTTTTCAGCCCTTTCTACTAATTTTGATCTTTTCAATTAATAAAAAAATCTAAAAAGCCATTAATGGGTTATTGGTAAGGGAATTGGATAATTTATATAAGAACATATGTTCAAATCTTATTATCGCTAATGTAGCACAAAAAAAATCTAAAAATAATGTTAAATTAAATATTAAAAATTATTTTGCCCCTTCTAAATTTAAAGGTCTTAAAAGAGAGATATAATATAATAAGAATACATAAGTAAGATAAATCAAAACAATTCTCATTTAATTGAATTCTAAACATAATATTTGATTTCTAATTCAATTCAAACATTGTTTAACAAAATTAATTCCAAACAGGACATTTGATTCATAACTCAATGCAATTCATATTAACACACTTAAAAGATGAATGTAATAAAGAATCTATGGTCTGTAGGTTAAATAATAATTAAATTAAATACATTACAATGTATTTGCCAATAAAATTCATCACAATAATAATTAAGTAGTCTTGTCCCACAATATAGTGAAAGATTTAAAAAAATATTAAAAGCAAATTTGATAAATAAAAAAAATCATCAAATACGATTAATATTTAAAAGCAACTTTTCCTTTATTTTTACTTGCTAGCATTACTACTCTTAATATCAATACAAGATACAACAGAACAATCTGCATGGGGAAATTATTTAACGTTTTGTGGCCCAAATGGAAGTTGCAGATGGAACAACAGAAGAAATATAAGAACCTAGCTAGCTAGCTAAGGGTTCTTAAGAAATTCCATGACATGCATGTTGAGAGCACAGCATGCAACTCGGAAGCCTTGGAATCCAGCACCCTTAGCCAAGGCCTCATACTCTTTCTCTGTTCTCTCCCTTCCGCCTGAGGTATGACACAAGACGATGACATCCATTTGAAACACACTCCTTGCGTGTGAGCTTGATTCCGGGGCTACTGGAACAATGCATTCCACCAGTATCACCTTCCCCCGGTCTCCGGAAGCGACTCATAGCAGTTCTTCAGAAATTTCACGCATTGCTCGTCATTCCAGTCATGACATATCCACTGATCAATTCACAAATCATTGATATAAACAAGTGGGAATATATATATATGTGTGTGTGTGTGTGAGGGATCCAAATCTTAAAAGCTTGATTCCAAATCTCGATGTCATATCACTAGTTGAATTGAACCTGACTAGATTTTTAAAGAGCCTAACCAGCTACCAACAACCTGTGTTAGGCTATTGTGCTTACAAGTTAAGTTGTTCAAATCAACATTTTAACATAGTTTGACTCTCTTAAAATTCCTTAAAATAAAGTCTTTGAAACGAACTGAATAAGCGAATGAGTAGCTTCAAATCATAACTCACCTTCGTGAAAATGGCATCACCTTTCGGGACACTGACAAACATGTCTCCACCAACATGCTCCACACCTGCACCAGACACACCCATCTTAGTTCTGTATTTTTTTGACTTTTTGGTTCGAAAAACCACTGCATAAGCTTCAAATGATATGAGAAAAATTGCACCTGGATAGCATGGAGCTTCTTTAACTACATGGGGTAAGTCAAAATTAATGCCCTTGATTGTGGGATATTTAGAGACAATCATGTTGATAACAGCTCCGATCCCACCACCAACATCAACCACAGATCGAAGACCCTCAAAGCCTGTGTAGGTCTCGAGAATTTTCTGCATTATGATGCTAGAGTGATCACGCATCGCTTTGTTGAAAATCTCGTTGGACCTTGGATCTGTGCCATGGAATTCAAAGGAATTCATACCATAACAATTGTCGAATGGAAGTCCACCCTCCCGAATTGAATCTGTCAAGTGGTACCTAAAAGAACAGTCATGCCACCTATGCAGTAAGTATTCACTATGCACTAATCACTAAATCTTTTCAATTGCACAATGGTATAAGGATTATAATACTTCAGATGAAAGATTTAAGTTTTAATTTGGTTCATATTGCCAGCAATCTTTCCAATTGTCATGCACGATAGGTGACATATATATCACTATAAATTTTCATTAAAACTCCTGTCATGTTCTGATCACCTTAGAATGATAAAAATCTTCCCATCTCGGAACTTTGTTGAACTCAATGGGAGAGGGAAGTGGGGACGAAGCACTATAAGAAACATGCAAGTTACCGACAAATTTTCGATGGAAAACAAGAAATTCAAAAATTTTGGATTTAAGTCATTATGACGGATTTTTCCATCAGTAATTTCGTTGGTATACTTCACGCCAACATACACAAATATAGCGGGCATTACCGATGGATTTTTCCATTGGTAACTATTGTAAAATATTTTTTATCCAGAAATTAATATTACTATGGATTTTTCCATCGTTAATTTTTTGTAAAATTTTTTCCAAGGCTAAAGTTCCTGATGGAAATATCCGTTGATAATTTTCTTAACTTTTTCAACATTATTTTACCGATGGATTTTTTTGTCGGTAATAGTATCCCAAAAAAATAAAATGGCACATTGTTTGTGATTATCGATAGATTTTTTGGTTCAGAAATTCAAAATTCTCAGTAATCCATTAATGATATGGACCACATCTTCATTATCATGATCACAAACTCTCTCTCTCTTATCTGGTTTCTTTCTCTCTCTCTCTCTGGTCGCCCCCGCCCTCACCCCACGCCGACCCTCGCACCCTTCGCCGTATCCCCCAAGCACAATGCCACCCTAAGCACGCCACGCAAACCAGCGAAGCAAGAACCGCGCCATCGGGAGGAAGGAGGAGCCGCATGTAACACCCTGGAATTCTGTAGAAATTAATTTAAGCTTTATTATTAGGAATTTCAATATTTTGATAGATATAGTGATAATAAGGACGAGCTAGCAGATGAGTAAAAAAATAAATAAATAAAAATAAAAAATAATAGTAACCTTGTGGGTCTCACGGCCCTATGAGACGGAAACTCTAAAGGGAGACAGAAGATGCCCGGGACTGAGGTATGATAGGATAAAGGTTAGGAATGGCTATAAATGAAATTCTAGACCCGGAATTAAATTTAGGGCAGTATATGTTTTCCTCAGTACAATATTTTATCCTTTGGTTAAATTACAATGTATAGTTTTTACATCATATGAAGCTTGCAGTGTAACATACCACCTAAAGAGGAAAAATGTATGGCTTAGAAATGTACCACTTCATTTCCTTTATCTAGAACCAATTGAATTAATACAACAAGGGCACATTTTTCCTTGGTATAATAATTTAACACATGTATCCTCAATTAATAAAATCCAAGCTTCTCAATTCTTCTCCAAAAAACACATTCAACCAGCACAACTTCCTCCCCCTCCGTAGCCAACTTCATCTTCTTTCTTTTAGAAACAACAAAAATCTAACTAGAAATCCAAACTCTCACTTGAAAACAAACCCCATAGCCAAAAAGCTTAATCTATATACTATCTCTTACAACTTCCAAATCAACCCTTTGTAAGAAAATCTCATATTATCATCATATCAAATTACTACTGTTCTTGTTGTTCTAAGGAAGGATTCACTTGGATTAGATCAAGAATTGATCATAAAAGTTTTGAATGAAGCCAAGAAGAATAACTAGAGTTACAAGAGCCAAGTAGCGCTTTAACTGTTCTCTTTTTTAATTTTATTATGAAATTTTTTGAATGATAGAGCTTGAGATTTTTTATTTTATTGATTGATATTACATAGATATTTATGTGTTTAATTTGGTGGAGTTTTTGGATGATGTTAGAAAATGATTTTTGTCAAAACATGTTTGAACTATATTGCTGGAAATCCCATTTTAGGCGGACTGGTGAATTTATTCAAATTTTATGACCTAGTTAGAGGCTTTAGATTGAGCTGAAAATTTTATATGATGTAGTTAACATGTTAAGGTATCTCTAGTAAAAATTTTGTGCAATTCTAGGCATTTTTTCTATGTTTAAAAATTCAAGAACCAAAGTAGTCAAGGTTGTTGTCTACAGTCCATTCTGAAGCATTGAATTTATTTAATTTTGTTACTATATCAAATAATTGAATTATGCTTGAAATTTTTACAGGGTATTGAGGGCATCTTGAAGTCCAACCCTGAATTTTTTTAGGATGTTATATGTTCATTTGATAAGGTAATAAAATCGGGACTTTTGGCTGTTAGTTGAATTGAGTAGTTTCTGACCTTCTGAATTTATGGAATTTTATTAACATAACTAGAGACCTTATTATGCTTTGAGATTTTTACAGAGTCTAAAGACTTGTTGAACTAATTTTGAAAATTAATTTGCTCTGTTTTAATGAATTTTAGTAGTTGGTCTACAATTTTCTTTAGAACAAAAATTCTAAGGCAAGCTGAATGGTTGAATCTATGAAAAATATTAATGATTTGATCTCATTTATACTATATGAATCTATGAATGATACTAGGCACATATGAATGTGAATATTTATTACAATTGCTTATATATGAAAGAAAGCATAAGATTTTAATTCTTAGGCTAGAGAAAGTAAATCCGTCAGTTGAAGAAAGCAAACCTGACTACCCTTGAATTGCTTTGGTGAAAGTAAACTTGACTAGGAATAAGTCTATATGAGAATTGGAGAAAACAAATCCAATGATCATGTATAGGAATGAGCTTAGTCCTGAAAAGTAGTCTATCACCCAAAGTGGAATAAACCACCATAAGTTAAGGGTTAAGACGTTAAAGTAGCAATTGTTTTAAGTTACTCGCTATGTTATGTGTTAAATGAATAAGTTTATTATTTCATTAAGACCAAGATATTTACTTATGAGATTGACATTGACATTATATACTCTACGAGATAATGATTGAATAAAATGAGCCTTTTGGATAAAGATTTTATGGATTAATATATCCATTATTAATTATGAATGTTTTTATAAACAAACCGAAGGCTGGGTAGATAATGATGACATTTATTTGTGTATGGGAGTACCCTCCTAGAATTTTAGAATTCTGATCCCTATATGTATTTCATGTCTACCTCAAATCCAGCAGATGGCCCTCATTAGAGGATTCAATGACACACAGTAGTCGTCAGTCGACCATGTGATATTAAGATTAAAAGCTTAGATACCTCCGATCAATAGACTTGATATTAGATCAATCATTTTGTACTTATATTTTGATAGGTTTTGCTTTAGAATAGAACTATATTTTGTAGTTAATATGTGTACTCTAGCTCCTCAATAGATGTACATTATACATGTATACTAAAATGGCATGACTACCTATGTGTAAATAAATAAATTTTTGCTATAATGTATAAATGTGATAGGAAGTACCACACTCTTAGTTACATTGTTTAATCCTAGGTAAGATATTGTAGTTAAGGGGTATTACACCATGCGCGGCCAAAGGAAGAGAAGTCACGCACTATATTTGGAGGGAGGAGGAATCGCGTGCCACCGCCAAAGAAGGAGGAACCATGGGTTGTGCCGCCGCAGACAAGCCTTTCTCGTGTCTCTCTCTTCGCTCTCTCTCTCTCTCTATGGATGCTCTCTCGCCACTATCCTGGAGGAGCGTCCCTCTCCATTCTCAAGGTAATAATCCATTCTCTATTCCTTTTGTGAACTTTATTTTCAAAGCTGTGCTTTGTAACAAAATGGATGGAATGCAACAAAAATATCATTCGTTCTTTAATTTGCTAAAATTGGTAAAATTATTTCTAAAATTAAATAGTGAACAATTTTTCTTTGTATAGAAAACATTTACTCTTTATCTATATATCATGATTGGTTATTAGTATTTCTTTTGAAGTTATTAATTTAAGTAATTGATTTTATTCCAAGCGTTAAATCGATTGGAGTATTACTTTGGTAAAGCACATTATTCTTGTCTCTTTTAAGGTAAGTAATTGTTTCTTCTTCTTATTTAATTATATTTTTGTTAGAATAGAGACTTATGATTTCTAAGATAGAGTTGTACGAAATAGAGATTGCATGACTAGGGAGAAGGCGTAGAGGTCCTTTCCGACTTGTTTGCTGTGGAGATTGATTCTGTATGCGAGATTGCAGAATATGCATGTTGTGATGTTATAAAGAGGTGTGCTCTAGAACGGTTTTAAGATCTTTAAATATTTGTGTGATTGTATTGTTTTTGTTTGACTGGGTTTATCTGGATTGATATATGCATATATTGAAATTAATTTTTTGGGATGTCTTAGTTTTAGGGAGGTTCTGTGAATTTGTTTTTAATTTAAAGAATGAAATCTTAATTTAAGGTGTTGCCAAGGTTGTGTTAAGTAAAAGAGCAAAAATTCTTTCCTGAAAAGACTTTGGCTTTCAGAAGATGAATTGTTGAGAGATATTTATAATTAAATAAGATCTTAAATTTTAAAACTTTAAAAGAATTTGTTAGGTTAAATTACACATTCAAGAACCATGATTCCCACAACAGACTATGGATGTATGACAGGGTACACCCCAAGTTAGGGGAATCAAACCTGAATTTTACGCGATAGTTGACGGTTTGTAAGGGTGGCTTGTCAAATAGTACAATTTATGAATAAGCAAATAGTTAGGTGTCCCTGTGTTACATGCAAATGTAGGAAATATTTTGATATGGACACCATTAGATATCACATGTATAAGGAAGGTTTTATGGCGGATTATTGAGTTTAGACTATGCATAGGGAAGTTGCCATCCACAATTTTGAAAATGCTAGTATTGAAAATACATATGTTAGAGATAGTTTAAGTAGAGTTAATATTGGTGAGCATGTCACGGGAAATATTAATTGGGAGGATAACTATAGACGATATGAGGAAATGATTTATGATGCGGTTGGGCCCAAATTCATGCAGAATATGAACCTTCTATTGAGGCTCCTAATGCAAAGGCTGAGCAATTTTTCTCTATATTGGAGGGTATAAAGGGCCCTCTATGGGAAAGATGTATGCACTCGAGTGGTCTCTAGCGATTAGGATGTTAGCTATAAAATCAGAAGCTAATCAAAGTCAAAATTCATTTGACCAGTGGGCAACATTGATGAGTGAGATTAGTCCACAACCTAGTTCTTTCCAAAGGATTTTTATCAGGCCAAGAAATTAGTTTCAAAACTCAGGCTAAAATCAGAAAAAATAGATTGTTGTTTGAAGGGATGCATGTTGTACTACAAAGATAATGCATACCTAACCCAATACAAATTTTGTGAAAGTCTTAGGTTCAAACCAAAAAGATCTAGAAATAGAAGATATAAGGATGTTCCCTATAAAAGAATGCATTATTTGCCCCTAATTCCAAGGTTAAAGAGGTTATATGCTTCAATGAGTTCAACACCTCACATGAGATGACACTTTGAGAATAAAAGAAATGATAGTGTCGTAACCCACCTTCCCAAGGTGAAGCCTGGAAACACTTTGACCAAACTTATCCTAATTTCCTGAGGATCCTAGGAATATTAGGTTAGGGCTTTGGCAGATGAATTTACTCGGAATAATCAGTTTGGCAAACCCTCTTCCTGGCTGTGGTTGTTACACCTTATAATCTTCCTCCTGAAATATGCATGAAAGATCCTTACATGTTTTTAACTTCTATAATCCCTGGCCCAAATAATCCCAAAGCCAAGATTGGTGTTTACCTCCAACCATTGATTGATGAGCTTAAATAGATGTGGTATTCGGATGTACAAGCTTATGACATTTCCACGAAACAAAATTTCTTCCTGAGGGCATCATTGATGTGGACTATCAATGATTTTCCAGCATATGGAATGTTGTCAGGTTGGGACGACAGGGAAAATTGGCATTGCCCAATTTGTATAGAGGATGCAAAGGCATTCACATTGAAACTTAGTCAGAAAAACTCATGGTTTGACTATCATCGGAGGTTTTTGGAATTTGATCATCAATTTAGGGGTAAGAAGAACATGTTTAAAAAGAAGACGATTGAACGTGATGAGTCTCCTGTGAGGCTAAGCGTAACCAATTTACAGAGTTAGAGGCTTTCCAAAGATAACTAACTGGGTAAATCCATACAATTTCCAAGATATGTGATAGATCATAATTGGATCAAATAAAGTATATTTTGGGAGCTGCCTTGTTGGGGGGACAACCTAGTTCGTCATTGTATTGTTGTCATGAATGTAGAAAAAAATGTGTGTGATAACATCATAAACACTGTGATAGATACGATAAGATTAAGGACAATCTGAAAGCAAGGAAAGATTTGGCAGAGTATTGTCAGCGAACTGAGTTGAGTTTCCAAAAGTTGCCAATGGCGTATGTGTAGGTGTGGATGTAAGAGTTGAGGATACCTTACGGTTATACCTCAAACTTGGGTAGATGCATCAATGTTGTCCAAGTACAATTTGTTGGCATGAAGAGTCATGATTGTCATCTATTTATGGAGTGTTGACTTCCTATTACATTTAGAGAATTACATCTTCCTGTTTGGAAGCCATTGACTGAGTTGAGTCAATATTTTAGAGACTTATGATCTTCCACTCTGAGGGTTAAAGATATCTATCACAAAGCCTGGGAATATAAGGACACATAAGGAATCTCATCCTCATATAAGCCTCGTGATCGCTACACCGTACTCTATGCATATATTATTCATAAAATAAATTTCAAATCTCATATTAAATCCACAATAAATCTGAATAACTTGTTTTCTCCATAGATAAAATCTAAAACTGTAGTTGTAAAATAAATCATCCTGAGTTACTCATTTATAAAAAAACAACCATGGATGTAAATCACTAATTATAAATTAGAATATACTATCATAGTATGCTAAATATAAGAACTATTCCTATGGTCTGGACCCTACCCGTAATGACATGGAGCACTCTAAGAACAATAAAAGGTACTTCACTCCAAAGTGAGACTTACCAACTGATACCTTCCTGTTGGAGGAGACGCTGAAAGACTCGTAACCGCTACTATACCTGTAATGGGAGAAAGGATGGGGTGAGTTTTATCTAAAACTAAGTGAGTAAATTCTCACTTATAACCCCTTTCATGGGACAACAACTAAAATGCATAAAAATCATAATAATATTAATAGCAATAATAATAACAATAATAAGAACATGATAATAATAATAATAATAGCTGTCACTGAATTTTCTTATTCCTATGGTTCCTCGTGGACAAGCTGGGCTCCTAAGGTCCGTTTTCTGAAATTGCCACCATGATTGTTTACTACTATTGCCTCTATGGCTGTTTACTACTATTGCCCTCATGACGTTTTATAATATTTGCCTTCATGGCTGATTTATACTAATCATCATACATAACTGAACTAAGAATAATTAAAAATAACAATGCTGAAAGGTGGGTACTCCGTCCCTTGCGAATACGAGCCCCTAAATTATTGGTACTCTAAGAGTTCTTGAGTCAAACAATTATGACTTTAGCATAACTTGCTGTGAAAATCATGCCGAATGAATCACTCGCTTGTAGGCATTCCGATTTCAAGCCCACAGAATATATCTGCTACGAATCATCCTGAATTCCGTACCTCTTAGTATCATAAACTACATTTTCAAATGCATATATTAAGCTAACATATCTTTTCATATACTTGATAATTTAAAATTATAACTCAAAATACAGAATTCATAATAATAAACATGATAACTCTTAGACGAAATAACATATTTATTCACAAACAAAATCAGACCTTGCTCTCTATATATTCCCTTTCTCTAAATACTCCGTACTAAGTTCTTTTCTGATTCTAAACTATATCATATATGCATACTCCGGCATTCTTGAAATCATAATCTCATAAGCTTAGCAAAATCATCACAACTCTCAAATCTTCTGAAATAGCCTCAAGTCATATAATTCATAATAGTTGAAAACCATGATTTTATAAACTTGGCATAACCCATAATAATTCATAATTTCTTTAAAATCATTTCCAAAATCATGCAATAATGTCACAATCTAATAAAAATAGCTACAGTGATCCACCTAGAAGCTATAGGATTCGAACCCATTCACCTAGAGGGGAGGAAAGTATGGGTCAAGACCAAAATAGCTCGATGAGCGAGTATGGCACCAACAACTGTCATAGAGCAACCATAAACTCTAGATTAGACCTAACAATTTCTAGAGAGCTCTAATCTTACTTTAACAATATTGGGGGAGCATCCACACTTGACAACAATGGAGAAAACCACAACCCAAACCAAAAACATAAAAGAATAGGAAGAACGGAGATAATATCTATAACATATACATACTTTGATGATTTAAGGAAACTAGATTAGGATGGGTTTGGAAAAAGAGAGGAAAAGAGGGTTTAGGGGTGGAGCTTGGTTTCTGCTTTTGATGGGGAGGGAGCCCGATTGGGGTTTTATTTTGGGTAAAAAATGAAACGATGTCATTTCTGGGTCCTGTTCATGCCCAAGGGGACCGCTATAGCGGCAGCCATGCCCCACTGTGCATTTATTACCACTAAAGTGATCCTCAACTCCTGAAAACATGTGACACCGCCTCTTGTGACCCTATAGTGGTCCTAGATCGCTATACGATGACAACAACTGGTGCGAGTGTCGCTACCCGCAACAAATTAAAAATTTATAAACCTAAGTTGCACCAGAAATGTAGTAGAGGGCACAACTAAGTCGTCTCACAAGGAAGTGTTCTAATTGATTCAAGAGATTTGGGGGTTTTAGAAATTATAGCAACTAAATTAAATTAAGAAATTATAATGAGAAAATTATATGAGAGAATTACCTACAAGGAGTCCTTAGATCAAGAATTGTTCAATCATTGGTTCAAAAGATAAATTCACGGCGGTGGTTACTTTCATTAGTTATGTTATCACACAACAATGATGCAATTCTACTTAGGTTATACAATCGCACTTCCACTAAGGGTTTGACTAACATATGAACTAGTAATTCACGATCGTGATTCTATGAACCTATGCCAATTTGATTACCAATTATAGCAACCTAATTCCTATCGGAGTTAATTTCAATCCTTAACCAATTGGATGTAATTAAATCAATCGACCCAATATCCCAATGGTATTTAGATTATGCATGCAAACGAATGCACAACCAAATAACTCTTAAAAATACAATCACAAAAATCTTCACAATTGATATCAAAAGAGAAAGTAAATGGGGAGGAAAAACCAACCATGAATTGCAATTAAAATTGGGAACTTCAAGAACAAACTCAATCTTCAGTTATCCTTGCACACGGTAAAGAGATTACTCCTCCATAGGGGGAGTTTCACAATAGTTATTGAAAGAAATCTGTAAATTACAATCTCAAACGGAGCCAAAACAAAGATTGGGAACTCCCAAAACCTAGAGAGACTGGGGAGAGAGAGAGAGAAGAGAGAGAGAGAGAGAGTGATCTTCCTCAAACTAAACCTAGATGCCGCCTACTGTCCTTCCTATGCGTTTTTCGTTCTTCCCTCCAAGGGGCCCCGAGATTGGCCCAAATAAAACAGTAACAAAAAATTAAGTTATCGCAGGAGCGCTGGCACTATGAGTGCTAGGCGCTCACCAGAGCCGCCTTCAAGATGAATTATCTATGCTCTCTGTTGAGTGTCACCCGAATAGTGGGCCTTTGCTTCTTTCAATTCCAAGCTCCCTCTTGATGCTTGACTCAATATAATGCTCCTGGACACAAAAACCTAACTCACGGAGACAAGTTAATGGTAAAAAGATTTAACTATTCACAAAAGAAAAATGGAGCAATTGACATTGATTTCTCAAAATTGTGCATTGAGGTTCAATTCATAAAACACTATTAATTTCCTCAATAACACATCAAAAACCCATGCAAAAACCTAAGTTTTAGAAGTTAAATATACGGCGTGACGCGTTTTCAGCAACCACCAAAATCCTGAAACTCACTTCTATGAGCTATAGTAGTCTTAGACCACTATAGCGGTGATAGTAAGCCCAACCTCAGCATCTCTTCTGTCATTTAGGTATTGGGTTACCTTAACACTCACTTATTTAAAGTTGAATAATTTATTTTACTTCCCATTAACTTTAAAACATAAATATAAATAAGGAAACATCTCCCATTTGGATTCAAATAAAAATATCAAAAAAATCAAAATCAACCCTTCGAAATCCAAATTTTGGGTTTTAGTTCAAATAGGATGTTTTCAAGATTTTCTAAACTTGTTGGCTAAAAATAAAATATTTAAGGGTTTCGTAAAATTCATTAAAAATCCTCTTCAACTTATTTTCCCTCTAGGAACAATTATCGGGACTTTTGATCCCAAGAATATCACTCTAACATATAGTCCTCTCAGGAGGTGTAGGATCAGATTTAGTAAAGTTCAGGATCTGGTAGGTCCTGAGGACCTAAGGCGGTGAACTTGTCTACTAACACTTGTATCCTGGGTATTACAATATCTTAATTGTGAGAGAAACATCTTTATAATTCTTTGCAAATTAGAGAGAATATTTCCTCCTGGTTTCTTTAATTCCATGGAACACTTGTCCGTACACTTGACATACGAAGCACGAGTATGTAGGCCAGTCAATATAGATGGATGTATTTGTTTGAAAGAAATATTGGAAGTTTCAAGAGATGTGAAAATAGGGCTCAGGTAGAAGGTTCAATATGTGAGGCATATATCTTTAGGGAGACATCTTTCTTTTGTTCCTTTCACCTTGAGACGCATGTTCAATCTAGACGAACAAGGGTTGGTCGGAATGATGATGGGGTGAAAGTTCAATTCAACATACTTTATCTATATTCAATCAACCAACGTCCTCCTGGAAAATCCAAACCTCATTGGCTATCAGAGAAGAGAAGTATGCTGCGCATTTGCATATTTTAATTAACTGTAAAGAAGTGCAATCATTTAAAACGTGACTGATATCAATGTATCACTTTTAATTGTTTATGAACTGATGACACAAATCAAATCTTATTTTACCTGCAATGTTTAATTTATAGGTATTTTGAACAAGTTGATGAGCGACACACCCTTGAACAATTTCCAGGATAGTTCAGGTCCTTTTCATGTGACCTAACTATTTAGATCCAACATCACACACATGTTCTAGTTGTCATCTTTTGTGTTGATCTTTTAAATTTCAATTATTCATGTAGGAGTTTGATAAAAACAATAATATGTCATGTCCTTATTTACAAAGTTTAGCTTGGGTCCTCCTAACAAAGCAAACAGTTGGCCAATGTATTATGTGAATGGATATAAGTTTCATACATTTGAATGGGGCCGAGGAAAAGCAACAGATAATAGTGGGGTTTGTGTTAGAGGGGATGCAAGCAGTAGGGAAGGTGATTGGTATGGAGTAATCAAACGAATCCTGGAGATTGAATATATGGGTGATGGAGCTAAAAAATTGGTAGTGTTGTTTAGTTGTGATTGGTACGACCCAAGATGTCCTGACGAAACACGCATACACAATCAATATAAAATTACTGAGGTCAATCATACTAAGAGATATGGTGCATATGATCCTTTCATCATTGCTCAGAATGCAAGGAGTATATTATGCATCATACCCTGGAAAGTCAGAAAGGATTGGAAGATGGTCATGAAAACTAAACATAGAGGTTGAGTTGAGGTTGAAGAACTACTTGACGATGCTTTTCAAGTGAATGATCCAGTCCCTCTCAAGTAGTCGTTAATACAGGAACATTGCCAAGTTTACATTCCGATTTAGGTGAGGTTGAGATAATTCACTCTTCCAATCATTAATTAGTGAGTGAACACAACGAAATCGATAATAGTGATGAGGGGATGAGGAAGATGAAATTGAGGATGATGTTGAGACTGAGAATGATGAAGATAGTCCTCAACTTTCAGATTAAATGTGATATCTCTAGTCTCATACTTATTACATCTTTTTATTTTAAATTATCATATTATTTGATTTTGCATACATTGTCATTTCTTTTTAGATATGGCACCTAAAGGGAAAAGCAAGAGCGGGCGAAGGGTATCCCAAATAATCAGACAATCAACCCTCCCAGTAAGCATCTACCACATCCGCTCACATATCCACTTCTATCCTTTCCATGCCACCACCCCATGTAGTGCCTTCACCTCCACCACCATCACCAGATCCTATTCCCACCCAATGCACGACTCACAAGGGACTGATGAAGTGGGGTAGTTGGTGGTTCCTCGGCAATCAGGACATAGGTCCACAGGGGAGGAACGGGTAGAGCTTGTACGTCTTGGTAAGAAAAGGTAAGTAATTTAATTGTTTAATTCATGAATATTGTTGTAATAATTTGAACAATTTCTTAACATATAATAATATTGTTTTGTACAATTTGCTATGAAGTTGGTATCCAACGCAGGCCATGCACAAGGTGACACACACCATCTAGAAAGTGTATGATAGGTCGATTGAGTCCTTCAACAAGTTGATGAAGGATGAGAAGCTACGCTGGTTTATTGAATGGAATGCAAAATAAAATAATTATTACGAAATGTGTCAACATACTTTAGAAACTAATTTCAATTACCTTTTTTTTTTCCACTTCTATGTGTGGAACCACTTCATCATCCATCCCAAAGATGAAGATTTCATGTTTAACCTCTTCAAATCCAAGGCAGCACACAGGCTCCAAGACATGTACATCGACATTCAGAACGGCGGCGAGACCACCAGGTGGATGACTCAGGCCAGCTTGGACTATTTGTGGCAATATCCTGAGAAGCCAGAAATTTAAAGATAAGTCTTTGAAGGCTAAGGCAGCAGAGCATCGCAAAAGGGTGGATCCGTTCATTGTGGTGGTTCTACTACTATAGAGACTACGTGTACGGATAGTTTAGTCATTATTTTAAACATTTTCTAAATTCCTTTTGTTAAATTTATATTTTCACTTACTATTGTTTTACATGTTTCACTCAAATTCCAGGCTACTAAGTTGAAGAGCAACCCACACAGAATGAGTTATTTAGAAAGACCACACGCTAAGAAAGATAAGACATAGGTTGATCCTCGCTAGAAAATGCTTGGATATATATGTTCTGAGCACTTATTATTTGTGTGTGTATGTATATATATATATATATATATATATATATAATTTATCATTTCATATATTTAACGAGGTTTAATTAATTTTATTTTGTTATAACATGCCTATGAGCGCGCTATCAGGAGGCTACAAAGCGGGAGCAGGATCGTACGTGAGGAGTGCCCACTGATTGATGAGGACCAACTATGGCAAAAGGTAGTCGACGATCCTTAGGAACCACATCTATGGCATCAGTGGGGCATCTAGGCACCTGGGTCCACTACCAAAGATGATGAGGTCCGCGAGGAGTTCACCTACTCAACGCGAAACTTCATCTATACAAGAGCATGGCGCGAAGAGACAGTGCCAGTGGCAGGAGATGCAAAAGAAGATTGAGGATAAGGAAAAGGCTATGGACATGAAGATGAAGACGAGATGATGTCTTTATGGAAGAAGATGCAGACGGCTCCTCCACATGGCTGAGCATGATGATGATGATGATGATGATGGTGATTGATGATGATTCTTGTTTTTTCTTTTCTTTGTTATATGTTGAACTTTTGAAATTTATATCTGTACACTTTCTTACATTTTTATCTATTTTATATTTTGAACTTAAATTTGTTGCGTTTATTATTTATTAGGATTTTTTTATTATTAAATATATTTATGTATTTATAATTAGCTTTAAATAAAAAATACACTCTTAAATTAGGTAACACATAAAGTATGGAATAATTTTTTTTTTTAGAAAATTACTAGATTTTCTTTTAGGAAATAAAATATAAAACAATTTAACAATTACCGATGAATTTTTCAGTTTTAAGAATATAAATAAAAATTCTAAAATTTTAGGCGGAAAAATTCGTCGATAAAATAAAAATAAAAATAAAAAAATGTAAAATTAATCCGTTGGTAAAACTCAAATATTTAAAAAAATACAATTAAATTTAAAATTTATCGATGGATTTTTCTCGGTATTTTTTCATTCCTAACAAATTTTGCTGACAATTTGTTCTGCTCATTACCAATTTATACAAAAAATCCGTCGATAATTCCGTTGATAATGATTTTAACTGTTATTAGGGATCAAATCCTCGAAAATGAAATTTTTTGTCAGGAATATAAAAAATCCGTCAATAACATATTTTTTTGGTAGTGAAGGGCCACCCCCCAAATTTTACATATTTGTATAATTATATGTATATTTTATATTATGGTCTCCTTAAATAATTTTCTCATCTCTATACACAGTATTTATAATAAATAATAAAAATCTTTTGATATGGTAGAACATATAATATAAAAGTATAAAACATATAAATGTTTTTAAAATATATTTTAAAATTTTTTCTTTTATTAACTTATTTTATCCACTTAGTGGAGTTTTTATTTACTAGTTAGTTATTTATAATCAATACTCTATTTTGATGTTAAATAATACATTAATATGTATATTTTTTTTATGTTGAACTTAAAGGATGTTTAAGAAAAAAATTATTGACTCTTTTGTTAAGAGTAAAAAAGAATAAATAATGAAATAAATTCTAATTTATCAATAATTTATATAAAAAATACTATATAATGACTTATTTTTATTTTTTATATAATTTATTTTATTTTATTTTATATTAATTAATTCGGCCACTCCTTTAAAATTTCTGTCTTCGCCGTTGGTTGAACTAAAATTTTAAAAATCTTCAATGAAGCAATGGCTTCTACCTTCAGTAGCTTGTACGATTACGAGCTTTAGGCCAAATCAATTTATCAAAATCACACAAAATTCTGAAAGTTTTAGCTATGTTCTGATCCTGTACATGTGGAGGTAATTGGCACACTAATGAGTTCCTCTTTTTATTATTATTATTATTATTTTGTTTTGTATGTGTGTGTGTGGGGCATAGCATATGTAAACAAAATCGTAAATATAAACAAACACTTGTAGTAGGATATATCTGCGGTTTAGCAAACCTTTTTCTTACCCGGTTGATTGGCGGAGTCAAATTAGCAAAGCGTATTAAGGTTATCCAGAGACATAGAGAAGATCAACGTTAACAATTAACGGGCTTCATTCCATTGTCATATGCTTATAGTGTATCACAGTCCCCACCTCATAATTGAAAACTAATTTTGAATTCAAAGAACCAACACCTACCTTCCAAATATACAATCAAGTGCCAGAAATAAAGCATAAATAATACTTAAAAAAAAAACAATGCAAATTTAGGATATGTTCATGAGTTGCGGAGTAAGATAAATGAAAGGTTCATGGAGCAAATTGAAAAGATTTCACTTTACAAACCCTTAATTACTTTACTCTTGAAAGCCTTCCTTTCACTCGCTTCGTCTCCAACATACAAACATCAGAGACACAGAGAAATAATAATATGATGAGATAGATGACATATCACATACCACATGTCCTTGAGCACTTTGTCATGTTGCAGGAGGAAAGGAGCAATCAAGGAGACACCATGTTCATTGTTGACAAAGTACTTGGCCAAAGGGGCAAGGCCGTAGTGCCTGGTGGTGGTGATTTGAGCAGCAGCAGCATCAGCAACAGGCATAGTAATCTGACAAGTGAGGATGTTGAAGCTGGCCAGGAGGCGCAACAAGCGGTCGAGCAAAGCAGGTGCTTGGGGGTTCTTTATTGTTGGGATCTGAGAAGCAATGTGATGAGGGGAAAGGTGAGCTCCAGGACCAGCTTTGGCTATGGTCTCCAGGATACCAAGCTCCAAAGCTGATTTCAGAACCATGGGCACTGCCGACGCACCCGCCAGCAGCATCGCGAACAGGTATGCCTCCTCATCGGATGATTCACTACATGATACTACTTCCTGCTTCCGCGTCTCCCCCATATCTTAATTTTTTTGATAATATTCCTTCCTACCGCACCTTGTTCCCGATTGTAAATATAAATGTTTCTCACAGTACTCAAATGGACGATGTGTGCTGTGCTATATACATATATAATAATAATTGTGATATATGATATTTTTACCAGTCATTTTTTTAATATGGAAATTGGAGTGTTATTATACAGTAATATGGGTGTGAAAATATATTTTCGGTCACGTGGCTAAGTAAAAGCTATGAATCAGAAAAAATAATTTTTTAATTTTTCAAGAAAAATCTCGCACTGTGCGAGACTTTGGTGTGTCAGGCAAAAAAACAGTCACGCCCCCGTGAGCCCAAGGGAACTCATTTTTTAAGTCAGAGGTTTGATTTTTGTGAGTAAAATCTTACTGGCAGAGGCATGGCAGATAATGGGCCCATTATTTACCTTGGGGTAAAATTTGATGGGGTCCTTGATGTTAATTAAGTTTGTTGCATTGAAATTCCAGGAGGAGTAACGCCGACTCGAATATTCAAGACAGGTTCTTGTGCATATAATTTAACTTACAGTATCAAGATGAAAGTTTGCAGCCTAATTAAACTTACTCAAACCATATGGGCATAGCCACATTCAGTCAATTGGACTCAATACTCAATAGTCATTGTTTCACTCAATTCCATGCTTCAAAATCTACAAAGATTGAATTGTTTGCCAGCTTGGAGAATTATAA